>OOFB01016644.1:12260-29444 GCA_900323305.1 Trachyrincus murrayi | reverse complement strand
AGATACAACGGCTGAAAAATGTACTTATTGTAAGAATAGCTCCAACGTTTTGTAAAATTGAGAATGGCCAGTTCAACCACACAATATGTTCCCTGTATATTTTTTGTTCTTGTTTTCTTACAGTTTAATATTGTAAAAACATTTTAGCAACTTGTGAATTCATCTTACCCGCGACGGAGAGAAAGGCAGGCACTTGCTGGGCGTCTTCCTGGGCGACATCTTGACATTCTCCAGGAAGGAAGGGCAGGTCCGGTCACACATGGGGGACTGCCCCGCCCTCTCCCTCCTCATCTTGCGTCCCAGGGACGGGTGGCCGGGCTTGGGCGCGTCGTGGGCCGCGGTCGGGGCCTTGCTGGAGCTGAACGGCGAGCAGCGTTTGTCGAGGCTGCCGGAGATAGCAGCCAAGGCGTGGACGGTGTAGCCGATGGCCTCCTCCACCTCCTCTTCCTCCTCCACCGCCACGCACCTCTCATGTGGAGGAGGAAGAGGAGCAGGAGGAGGGACGTAGGCTCCCTGGGCGTGCCTGGGAGGCGTCTCGCTGTCGGACAGATGGAAGCTGGCCACCTCGCTCCACGCCATGGGGTCCTGGAGAGAGGAGCACAACTGCACTGGATCTTCAATACATCCGGCTTCCGTGTCTGGACACTAGATGGGACACTAGATGAGACACTACGTAGCGCGACTCTTACCAGCATGCACTATCAAACTATCAAAGTGTACAATCAAAATTGGAGTAACTACAAAAAATGCACATGTGCTGCATGACCTAGTTTCTAAAAAACGATCAACTGGAGTGCAGAGTAGCGCTATAGGAACACTTTTATTAAATCGTTTTCATTAGTGGTAGTCAAGAAGCATAATAGTCATATCTCAGAGATAGATCTCAACAAAGTGTGCTCTAAATTGAACACTTCAACAGCTAAAAACCACCATTTCACCCTCTCTCTCTCACCCACCTCCTCTCTCTCTCACTCTCTCTCTCAGTAATACCCCCGCCACTCACCGAGTCGATGAGCTCCATGGTCTCGGCAAACTCGGGGATGGTGTGCAGGGTGGACAGCACCGTGCTGGCCTCCGCTGCCAGGAACTTGCTGGGCGAGATCGGGAGCTGTCCGGGAGGAGGCACCTGGGCTCCCCCGGGGGCCCCCCTCCAGGGCCTGGTCTCGACCTGGTCGTCCATGCTGCTGCTACTGCTGCTGGCGGTGGCCGCGGCCAGAGTGTCGTCGGACACGCCGTCGGACCAGGCAGAGAACTGCTCCTCCACACTCTGGATGGGGGGGGGGGGGGGGGGGGGGAGGGGCGGGGGGGGGGGGGGGGGAGGGGGGGGGGGGGGGGGGGGGGGGGGGGGGGGGGGGGGGGGGGGGACGACAGTGGCGGCCAACCGAAGCAGAGCCAATCCAGCCCTGATGTGCGGAGACAGGAAAGCTAGCTACAGCGGTTACCAAAGCTAAAACTACTAGCAGAGGTGCGCATACACGTGCGCTGTGGCGATGCCACAAGTGCACGCGAGCTCGCAGACATCGCGTCCACACCCTCAAAAACGAAAGCACGGGCAAAAAAAAAACTACGCACACGCCACAAACTACAGCACGCTGACGCGCGCCGGGAGAGAGCGCTTACACGGGGCCCTCGTCGCTGGTCGTCGCGGCGACGGACCTCCGTCTCTGCTGACATAAGCAGCAGCTCAAGCTCTTTAATTCTCTGCTCTCTGTCTGGGTCGTCCAGGGAGCATGGCTGGAAGAGACGGAACACACACACCAAGAGAGGAGGAGGAGGAAGTAGAGGAAGCAGGGAGGAAAGGAGACCAGGAAAGAAAAAGAGAAAGTTTTACACATTTATTCATTATAAGATCTTGTCAGAGGGTTGAATCATCTCGTCCTCCTCCGGGAAAACAAAAGAAAAGACTTTTAAGGATTTGGATTTGAAGACAAAGGTTAGTGACTTAAATAAAGGGCAGCTGGGTGTAGCAGTAGAAGACGATCGACAAAAGACGTGACCCGGACACAGAGAAACAAACAGAGACACCACACACACACTCGCAAAACACAGACACACACACTCACCGATAGGAAGCCAGAGCTGTCCAGCAGGCTCTCCATCAAGTGTCCACTGTGATGGTCGTAAGGATATCCACCCATCTATAAACACACACACCGGTATCATACACCATATCAGACCAATGGCTCTACACTACACTAAGTGCAATAATAACCATAATAATACATTTTGTCTTTCACCAGATGCTTTTGTCCAAAGCGCCTTCCAAGCGACGTTGAAAACAACCAAAGCAATGTATAATATAATAATAAATACACCACTAATCATATAAAACATAACAAAATGAAATAATACGTTCAATAAACACATACATAAACATGATACATACAACATGTAAACAGTAAATCCTAATCCTAAAAAGTAATTCCCTAACCCCCTGTCTGGGATGAATAAAGTACATCTTAAATCATAAAATGCACTGCAGGTTTGGGAATGTGACATGTGGACCTGGGAAGCCCTCTGAGACAGTAAATGTGTAATTTTAGTTACACCAAACATTACAAATTTATACAATAGATACAATCAGATGTACTTGATTAACAGAATAATAAGACAAGTGTGGCAGTGAGTCTTTGTGTGTGTGTGTGTGTGTGTGTGTGTGTGTGTGTGTGTGTGTGTGTGTGTGTTATCTTTAACCCAGCGGACCTGGTTGGGTATGGCCATGGCCAAGGGGCTGTGGTCACAGTGTTGGTGGTCTGAGGGAGGAGGTGGGGGAGGAGGACAGGGTCTGTGCTGGCGTCTCTTGGCGTGGGAGGAGGTTGAGGAGGAGGTGGTGCAGGGCCTGCAGCCGTCCTGCAGGTAGCCCTCGTGCTCCACCTTCCGCCTCATGGTGGAGTTCCAGTGGTTCTTGATGGAGTTGTCCGTCCTGTTGGGTGTGTGTGTGTGTGTGTATGTGTGAGTGTGAGTGAGTGTGTGTGTATATGTGAGTGTGTGTGTGTGTGTGTGTGCGTGTGTGAGACAAGCACAGTCATGTTTAGCTTCATGTCTACACATCTGCAGTAGATAAAAGACACTTTAGCATCATCGTATTTAATTGATATAAAAGTAATCATTGTCATTATAAATTTTGTTTAGTTTTCATGGTATTCTGATTACGATTGATTACCACATGTGCTCAAGACATTATCATATCATTATCATAATCAATTAAAAAATGTAATAAATGTAAATGTAAATGCAATAACAAATCTGTATGGCGAGAGGGCTGACCTTCCAGGGAGCAGCTTAGAGATCTCAGCCCAGCGGTTCCCCAGCCTCTTGTGGGCCTGGTAGATGATGTGGTCCTCCTCCTGGGTCCACGACGACTTCTTTACCTCGGGGTTCAGGTGGTTGTGCCAGCGCTCCCGGCACTGCTTGCCTATCCGGCCCTGGAGGTGCTTGGCGATCACCGACCAGCGCTTCGGCCCGTATTTATGCACGAGGTCGATAACCTGTGCAGAGGGGAATCAGCAAAAAAGCTTAATTAGGGCAAATCTGGCAACCTTGAAAAAAACGTCCATATACATGTAATGAATATTTGCCTTTTCTTTTTTGTTCCTTATTTATACGAAAGTTGAAAACAAACACATGCTGGGCTGGCACATGAATTGCCACAGGGACAGCTTGAATGAGTGTTAAATGAATGTTCACGGGGCTAATATAGAAAAAGGACAGACCATGTTGGCTGAGTCATGGAAAGAAAATGCTATGAGGTCATCCACCCATTTGCATTATTGATAGTTGAGTGTGTGTGTGTGTGTGTGTGTGTTTCCGTTGCGCTGCCAATATCGGGGGCGTGAAACAAGATGACAATGAAATTCTTCACATTCCGTCAGAGCTGTGTGCCATATAAGGAATACGCTGTTTTTTTAAAGTTTTGCTTTGTAACATGGAGATAGATATCGGCCATGAGAGCTGGCCTCTCTACAACCAGAGACCTGGAAAGTCTGAGCTGTATGAAGTCATGAGGTAGTGGAGCGTTTGCATAGCCAAGAAAAGCTAAGCCCCGGCGGGAATTTTGGCGGGAAACATGCCTGGCCCATCTTTTTGGCGGGAACCTGTCTGGCCTGTCTGTTTGGCATGGAGGAGGGTAACAGATGTATTTACTTTACTTTCTTTGTATATTCTCCTCCTCCTTCTGACTGTATGCCACCTTTTATTGTCCTTCCAGATACTTCTATCGCTTCCACACGATCAGTTACTCCCCTCTCCTCCACCCAGAGGAGGAGCGGGAGGAGGCGGAGGAGGTGAACCACACCCAGCGGCTCCTCTTACCTTCTGATCCTCCTCTTTTGTCCAGGGTCCTTTCACCAGCTCGGGGTTGAGAACCTTCTGCCAGCGGTGCTGACACTGGCCATCTGTCCTCCCCTGTGACAGGACGACATTACCGCTGTCATTACCACCAGCACTACATCATTACACCACACGCCACCTGTAGCCCCCACCGGCAGCCTCCGGCTCTACCAGCTCTTAGCCATGCTAATCACTGCTCGGCTGTTAGCACCCACCCCCTCCTACCGCTTATTGTGATACGTCGCTAATTGGCTATGAAGCTACTGCTAATGGTTCGTCGGCTGGCTAATGGGCGGTGTGGTGTGGTGTAGCGATACGCACCGAGGAGAATGAATTGAAAAGTAAATGTTATGAACTGTTGTTTAATAACTATCGAATTATATGATGGCTGATGTTCAGCTGGGGAAAAAATGAATTAAAAGATTAAAAAGGGAAAGGAACGTTAAGTACCTCATATTATGCACATTCTGTTAGAACCTTGTTCACTTTGAAACTAAGCATTGGGCAGCAGGTTATCCAACTATCTCCAATCCTGAATGATCAAATTACACCATACAGTTTGTCCTGACCTAATTACGTTCAAAAACGTCCCATTTGGGAAGCATGATACGCTCTGAATGTCATCTCAATAAGTCAATCTCACTCCAACTGTTTAAATGTGATAACCAAAGAGACAGCTTTGTACTCGGTACAAGAAATTGACATTTCCAGCCAAGACCACAAGATATGTAATTAATGACAATATTCAGGCCCAGTCCATACTGTAGGGAGGGTAAAATAGTGGTGTCCAGGACTTTACTTACTGTAAAATGGCCCGCTATTAATTTCCACGAGTCAGTGCCATTCTGCTCTACTAACTTTTTCAGTTTGTCATCCTGGGAATAAACAGAAGGAGAAGGAGAGTTTTATATACAAGATACCAACCCGTATCTGGAATATACTTCTGTCCATTTAATCTGCAATGACAAAATTCTCCCATCTCTGATTGAGGAACCAATTTTCTAAACACTTTTTGGACAAACGAACACCAAAAACCTAACTGTGTACCATTACAATATACCACTTCACAGTCAAACAACAAGTACAGTCCAAGCACCGGAAGCATAAAGTGATGGAGCGCCTACCTCATCTCTGGACCACTTGACTTTACACAGGGAACGCTTGTCCTTGCCCTTCTCCTTACTCTCAGGATCGGTGGAGTGTAGCTCTTCGTCCTCGTCGTCGCTAGAAGAGATACGGGGTGTCAGTGGAACACTTTCAAATATCTTATGTAGAAAAGAGTCAAGTTTTAAAAACTACACCTATCAAACTGTCAAAACTACACCAACGGACATTTATTCCCATGTGATTTGTATAAAAGTGTAATACCTTTGTCATAAATAATACCATTCTTCATACTACCATTAGAAAATATGGACATTTTCGATTTTCAGATACATTTCTGTTTTATAACCACATATATTACACTCATGTCGAGAATAAAGACAAGCACAGCGTGTAAGTTACAAAGTAAAATGACTCAATGTGGTTCGTCTCAACAAAGTGAGGAAAATGCTTTGCTATAACTACCACCACATGCTGCATACAGTATTTGCCAAGCAAGCAAAGTAGTAGTTGCATTTGTTAAGGAAAAAAACACAGCAAAACCTTCGTTAAGCACTGCCGTCGTACTACAGTATACTCCCGCCACACTGCACACCACTGCCGTCGTACTACAGTATACTCCCGCCACACTGCACACCAACACAAGCAAAAAGCCCTCCACTGGAACACACTTCAGTGCAAAGTGTGACTGGATTTATGTCAATAACATACAACAAAATAAAGCACTTAGCAGGTACTTGTGTTCAAAACGAGTAGACCTGGTGAAATGTGTGTGTGTGTGTGTACCACCGAGAAAAAACAAGAGTTGCCAACACCACATCACATGTTATGATGTCACCTCAGCCCACACCGCTTGGTACGCTCAGTATTATTATTATTAGTGACTGTGACTATGGTAACGATGAAAACCATGGGAAGGAATTGCAAAGCGCCTCAGCAGTGTTCGTATAAAACTTGTTGCTGGGCAACACCTTCTTCAAGGCCAAGTGCTGGGATCATTTACACCACTTTAATAAACACTGCACACACACACACACACAGGCACACACCACACACACAGACACACACACACACACACACACACACACACACACACACACACACACACACACACACACACACACACAAACATAAACCTCATAGGACTCATACAGTATCTTGCCATGAATGAAACACCTGAAACTGGCAGTGAAATTTGGTCTAATTATCTCACAGACGCAATTAGGTAAATGAGAAAGTGAGCCTCGGTCCCTCTCTCTCCCTCCCTCTCTCTCCCCCTCGTCCCAGAGCAGGGGGGAGAGAGAGGTGTTCCCACATCAAAAGGCTCTTTCTCCTCTGGAGGTGAACGTGTCACTGGGAGGAGGAGGAGGAGGAGGAAACATGTCATCACTCTAACGGTCCAACCAAGATTCAAAATACCGCTGGGAAGGTTCCATGTGATGTTACATTATACATGATATAGTTTGTATTTTTATTCTCAGTCATACGTTAGTATCCTAACTAATTTTCAACAATAAACCATTAGAGATTAGTTACTTCTCCTCCCACCCGGTCTCTCACACACAAAAACACTTTTAGACTCAGTACTTTTAGACTCATGGGAGGCATTTTGGTGTCTGCATCATATTGAACATCACCAGGAAGTCTCGGGGTCAAACCTCAAGCTGGGAGTGGACATGGGAAGAGGGGGGGTGATTTTTTTCAAATCACCCCCCCTCCCTCCCCTTGCTTTTCCCAGATGGGAACAGAGGTGGGGTGTGTGTGTGTGTGTGTGTGTGTGTGTGTGTGTGTGTGTGTGTGTGTGTGTGTGTGTGTGTGGGGAGGGGGGTGACACACGCTTCTGAACAGCTTGTTCCCAGCCTATTATGTCATTGCCATGTATGTGTGCTTCGGTTTCAATCAGAGCATACATCATTCATTGATTAATTCATTTTCATGCACATTGTGTATGATTGTGCACTGTCATCTTTTAAAAAAAAATTTAGGGCCAACATTGATTGAGTTTAGCAACCAACTATTTATTTGATTATGGTACTTTATGCTTTTAATAGGTTTATATACATTTATTAAAGGCCTATTGGATAGTCATTTATTTTTTCGACCTGCAAAATCATTAACATGGCAGATTAATGTATTATTATTATTATTATTATTATTATGCTTACTTCAAAGTGTTTTTGCTAAGCATTTGGCTGAAAAGGAAAACACGGTGATATCCAAAGCAGAAGCAGGCTGATAGTCTATCACTTCCAGGAAGCCTAGTGTGTGGCTGTATTTAGATGCTGCTGCTATTAGGTTACATCACCTATGTAGGAATTGTTCATGATATTGATTGAAAAATAGAATCTCATCGATCTACTTAACCACACGGGATGGTCATGACCTGCTGGTAGAAGTGGTTATGTTGTATCCTCTATTTCTCAACTATTACTCTGTCTTTGTCACTGTGTGTGTGTGTGTGTGTGTGTGTGTGTGTGTGTGTGTGTGTGTGTGTGTGTGTGTGCGAGCCAGAGCAGGTGCACACACCAGACCCAGAGCATGTCAATGTGTTTGACAGACGCGCCACGGCGTCGTCCACATTATAAAGGATCTGGATTCACATCACACATTTACATAGCAGTGTAATAAAGTAACGGGGCGCACTGTAAACACCGACAGCGACACATTAGCGGTTTAATACACTTGTCGCCACGCCGTAGTGACACGCACTCACCTGCGCGACAACCTCACGTTGTCCATGACAGCCCGTTGCCGTGCAGAAAGCTCTGTAAACAAGACGGAATGGTCGACGGTCCTCTCGTCTAGAAGTCCATACGAACTGGAGCGGCCCGGCGGTCATTCAGACGAGTGTCGAGGAGGAGGCGTGCAGTCCGTGACACTGTGCACGTATGCGCCACTGTAAACGCATTGTTTTGTCCTCGGGGGGGTCATTCAAATATCCTGCCAACGAAAAGAAATCCCCTGCTAGGTCGAATCGAATGTATTACAATACGTCTAGTCTAATCTAGAGCGGCGTTTACGGCCAAACGACACATGGATCTACTACGGATCGTCCGCGGCTACGCACACCTGGCTGTGCTTGTGACTCGTCTCCACTTCGTCTCCTCGGCATTATCGTGTTTGTTCGTCCCGCCGAATCTCGCGCCCAGCCTCCTTCCAGAAGGGTGTTTGAATCTGCGCAGGCGGCCTCGCGTGTGATTGGTCAGAAAAGTGGGGGAGCGGGCCCTGGGGGGATTCGGCTGTCGCCGGGAGCCAATCACGTTGAGCGCTCGCACACGCATGGCATTAAATCATAGTACCTTTCTGTCACCTCTCCACAGAAAAGCCTCTATTCATAAAGGCGAGCCTAGTAGTGCTGCTACTGAAATGAAATGAGGTCGTTGTCTCCTCTAGGTAATGCTAGACTCGTTCAAATATTGTGCATGGGGTGGTGTTTTAGGAGCAGAAGAAAAACATGTTCAATGTAATGAATGAAAAAGGGCATGCATGAAAAAAGGGCATAGTTAATCCCTAGATTTAAGTTCCAAAAATATGCAATACCAAAAAAGATATTGAGCATATTGAGACAGGTAGAGTGCACAAGGCGAGACACGTGTATCAGTAAATTGTGCTATACTGACACCTTGTGGACAAAGGGGGATTTTGTAACATTAAGAAATAACATTGGTCATTTGAATAGATATTAAAATATTACCCTCTGAATAATACGCTCACAATAATACATCCACAATAAATTAACTTTTGTTGAAATCTTACAATTGCAAAATGGCACATGGATGGCTTTGAAGTATTTCCCGAATTCATATGTTCCCATTGTATTGTCGAAGAACATAACCAGATATTTACGCAGCTTTATCCTACATACATTCACTGTAATTTAGTGTCTACAAAAAAATGCACTTCACTACTCGTTCGTTTGCGCTAGCAATGCGTTGACGCGGTCCTCCGCTAGGGGGCACTGTTTCCCCCCCAGTCCTGGCCGACTGCTATCCTGACGCTATAGCAATGCGTTGACGCGGTCCTCCGCTAGGGGGCACTGTTTCCCCCCCCAGTCCTGGCCGACTGCTATCCTGACGCTAGCAATGCGTTGACGCGGTCCTCCGCTAGGGGGCACTGTTTCCCCCCCAGTCCTGGCCGACTGCTATCCTGACGCTAGCAATGCGTTGACGCGGTCCTCCGCTAGGGGGCACTGTTTCCCCCCAGTCCTGGCCGACTGCTATCCCGAACGCCTCCACCGTCCCTGGTCCCGTGACGAACTGCGATGGAACTTCTGCGGTCTTGATGTTTCCTGCTTCAGGAGCTGCTCGTCAGGGGCTCTTTTGCTTGTCAGAAAGTACACGCTGTGCTTTCAACATCACCCAGACTACGGAGTACTACGGAGCTTATTTCAGTGGAAGTGAAGAAGGTTGATGGATGAGTCCCTCGAGTGCCAAGTTTTTTTGTGAGGTATGTAAATGTTTACGTTAACACACTTTCTCCCTCGCCGACGTAGCCTAGCCACGCCAGTGTCCTACGGTGTGTTGACATTATTAAAGGTAACCACAGTACACGCACAGTCTTAATAACACAGATCGTCTCGTTTTAAGACAAAAAACAAACTCGTTCCGTGTAACCGGTCGAAAAGGAACACGACATTGCAACAGAAAGTTGGGACAGCCCGGAGCTGGTGTCACACTGTCAGTCTGTTTTATGTCTGGTGTCGTGATTCTTATTCTCTCTATGATCTGTCTGTCTGCATGTGTATCCAACACCCGTTTGATGTTCTCCCCATTGGTTTCCTGAAAAACAGGACCTTTTGTGTGACACACGTGATTTGTGTTTGATTGTGTTGTGATCGTGCAGGTCAACTGCACAGTTTGCACAGTGAAACTTCCCAGAGTGAATGTTGTTCGCCGAGGATTGTTAAAAGCACTGGGCCGGTACTTTTCTTCTACATGTTACTCTTTGGTGTACCGTGACCTTATTTTTTTTCCCCACTTCAAGCACACTGCTTAAAACATTGAATCTACATTTAAATGATGTGGCATGTTAGGACATTGTTTTTCTCCCTTTACCATGCTGATGCATGGCTACTGTCCTTCCATGCATATACAGACTCCAATGTTTGCAGTTCAAACACAGTTGTGATTGTGAATATTTTCCATGTGTTCTGGGGTCTGAGATGGCACATCACTGGAATCCCAACTTTTTTTGGTTCATGTTAGGAAATCCGCCAAGGGGGATTTGATACTTCCAAAGTCTTGTTGTTGTACAGTCCAGTTTGCTGGATATTGATTAAGCACACAGAATCGTATGTCTCCATTGTGATCAGAACCGAATGTGGTGCTGATTCTGTGTCACATCGGGTGTGTAGAGCGTGCTTAGAAACAGAACAGAACTCTGTGTTCTTTCATTGTGGTGGAGCCAAGCGACCTCAGCCTGTGCACCGAAAGCTAATAGGTGGAAGTGGTCCTGTGTTGGAGAGGGAGACCGAGAGGTGGTCTGAGGTAACATTTAGAGACAGTGGATGTCTCTATGTGAGAGTGAGGCATCGGTCCAGATGATCAGGTCACACACGCTAGGGGTGACTGAGTCCTGCTGATCCTCATTTCTCCTGTTTCACTTCCCCATGCCATGTTGATGAGCTCTGTGTTGGTGTCTGGTACTTTGCCAAGATGTGACAACGTGCATTGGTCAATTCACAATTTCAAAAGCATTGTTTCAATGCGTTGGAATCTGTATGGAATCTTTAGCCCCATTACTAAATGCTATGTTTTACAGCTGGAAACTAACGATGACATCAAATTCATCAAATAATGCAAAACCGTAGTATTGATACCACAGTATTTGGAGTTAGTTCATCATTCTCTATTCCTCTCTCTCATCATAGCTTCACTCCAGCTCTCTCATACACGCACGCACACACACACACACACACACACACACACACACACACACACACACACACACACACACACACAATGTTCAACATCCTCCGACGGAGTCCACACAAGCAGGGACGCGTGTTTGAACGAAGCAGGAAGAAACCTATTTTTAAATCCTTTCCGTTATAGCCCAGCACATATCTGAGCTTGTCGGCACAAGCAAAGCCGACCTTTAGGACGCCTGTACTCCACGGGTAGTAGTAGTAGTACTAGTAGACAATGCGTGCACCTTAATCAGGAGCCGTTCCCAGCTCCACGCTGCGTGTCAGTAAGTGGGTGTGGCTTTGTCACAGCATTCCACACTCTGGGAGCAGCTGTGTTCAGCCTACCGTGTGGGCTGTACCAGATTGTGATAGAGTTTATTTGTTAAAACAAAGGTATGCGTGGAATGTTAAAAAGCGGGTCTGCTGCCCCGGTGGCACACCGGTGGTTATTTGATTTCCTGAAACGTAGGCCAGCTGCCTGCCAGCCAGAAAGACTGGTTTGAATGTGTTCGACTTTGAGAAGAAGGAGGACTAAACAATGAATCACATAATATGTGTACTTTCATACGAGAGCGAAAGTGAAAGCCTGTGAACGAGGTGGAGCACGAGAGTAAACTAAAGGAAAATAGAAAGAGATAAGCAGAGAGAAAGCATGGGAGGAGACCTTTATGCATTTTAAAGAGGGCCTCTCTTTAAAATGCCACACGCACGCACGCATGCACGCGTGAGCTGCATGCAATCACACACACATCCAGATGGGTTCAGCACCAGTGGTGAAAGGGAAACAAAACGAGAGAGAGAGAGATGACATCACTGCCCTACACAGAAGACAATGCCAGAGAGGAAGACAAAGAGTTGAGTTTTGTTGTAAAAAAAAAGAGAACCTTTTGTGATTGTGTCATACAGACGTGACACAATCAATGGTTGGATGTTGACAACAATGAATCACAACTCTACACGCTAGATACACTGTAGGAAAACACATTTAGGAAATGAGTTGGTGTGCATGACCTGTGCTTCAGTACTCTGTCTTTTAATTACAATGTAGGAAGGAGGCCTACAGGTGGACTGTCTATGTTGCCTCTGATGGTTATGATGGATCTTTTCTCTACCTATTCTTAAACACGCTTGAATGTCACCGCAAGCTTACCTGAAAATACCCTAGAACAAGGCAAAATGGCACAGACACCCCCCCCCGTGATAGATGATACTTTTTTGTGCCGAAAAGCGACCACGCCATCCATTGTTGTCAAAATTTAAAAGCAGATCCGATTTCATTTCATCCGATTTTCTTTCAATTTCTTAACACCGAAGTTTAGAGAAAAAAAAAGCCTGAATTCTGCTGAAGGAAGCAGCACAACTTGTTTTGATGGTCGCTTTAAAGCCTGTATTTGCCGATTGTAAAACGGATAATGGTGAGCAGGAGAAAAGCATTTTCTCTTTCGATAATTGGGGATATAGAAAACAAACAAAAACACATACGTTTACTCAATTTTATACTGACTATTTACTAGTTATTTGCCAGATGGCTTTATCCAAAGCGACTTTCAGGTACATCATGAACAGACAGGGGTTAGGCATCTTGCTCAAGGGTGCCTACAGGTAGGCCGTGGACAACGGGGATCGAACCCAGAACCTTTTGGAATGGAACACCCTAGCCACTACACTATCCAGCTACCGCTCCAGCCTCATCCTTTAACAGCTCACCTCCAACGGATGTGTGAGATGGACGGATGGTTTTAATGAATGGTTTGTGATTAAAACATTTGTAATTTTATGTTGTTGTTTTTTATTTCCTTTGGCGGTGACCTCAAGATGGGGCCGGGCCAGTTTCACTTCAGCACATGACACCGATCCTGGAACGCAATTGGATCTTGGACGAGCTGGAACCTGCAACCTCCAATACACCGCTGCATGCACTCTGGACACCTGACCTCTGAAGAACACCCAGGATGGACGTGCAGCCCAACGGTCCCAACGTTAGCATACCCTGCTACAACGAGCAGAGAGACAAGAAGAAACGCTACACTGTAAGTCAGACATCTTTTTAATGGCAGCACTAAGGAATTAAGAGGAACTTCACTCATGACAAAATCAAGCTTTTTGATACACAGGCGCTGTTTGTCTGGGTTAGAGGGTTATGCTGAGGATTACAACCAGGGTCCAAAATGTACATTTAGAATTGTGTCTTTTCACCTGCCGGAGTTGAAAGATCTACCGGCCAAGCAATTGTTTTAATATTTAAGGGATCATATTTTTTACCTGCCAAATGGGCAAATGTATCCACCATTGGCTGGTGACTAATTTTGGACATTTGGACATTTCAAAAATGAGAATTAATGAGAGAGTTTCTTCTTTCTGCCCTTTCTTTGTACAGGTTTACAAAGTGATGGTCAGTGTGGGAAGGCACGAGTGGTTTGTCTTCAGGCGATACGCAGAGTTTGACAAGCTGTACAATGCGGTGGGTTATTCCATTAAGCTAGTCCGCACAGCCCGTTAGCTAATGGAGAATTGTTCCATAATTGGCTGATTGCTGGACAATTGTTTCTGACGTCAGTGGCCTACCGTGAGCTCCTGTGAGTTCTCATGGCTGACGGCATCCTTTTAGTTTTGAATCCCATAGATTAGATCAGATTACATTAAATTACATTAGATTAGAATCAATTGTCATTAGTATAAGTATGATGCAACCAAATAGTTATTATCCAACCAAATAGTGCAAAGTAGTATTATTATTATTATTATTGTTCTATAGTTGTCATTCTACAAACATTTGGAAAGAAAGCTCATTATATATTATTATATAGAAATTCTCAAATGTAATGACATTTTGTTACTTTTGTCTCTTTACTTTTCCTGTTTGTCTCGATGCAGTTAAAGAAACAGTTTCCTGCTATGAACTTGAAAATTCCAGCAAAGAGGATATTTGGGGATAATTTTGAAACAGGTATGCGTTTTTTCGGTTTATTACATATGATCATCTAACGCATAGGCATCTGCAATATTTTCAGTGGGTTTATCAATAATTCTCTGTCCATGTATCAGAGTTCATTAAGCAAAGGAGAACAGGCTTACATGAGTTCATACAGCGACTCGTGTCTCACCCTGAACTTTACCACCAGTGAGTACAACTACACTGCTTGTGCTATCAAATTAATTAATACAGTTTCGTTATCCTCAACCGGCCTGTTTCTAACAATAATTCAATTTCATCAAATTGATCAAATCTTGGTCATTGACTAAGATGGAGACATTTAGCGATGGTGTGGCTGTGCAGTGTTCTCGGAGGTCTGGTACTCGCAGATCTTAACACTATTGTTTGGTGTGTTTGATCTATAGCCAAGATGTGAGAGACTTCCTGCAGATGAACAAATCCCAAAACCTTTCCGACGTCTCGGAGGACGAAGACGACAAAGTATGTGACTCGGGATATATTTATAATTGTAATACAGCACTAATGAGCTGTGTTAAATGATACATGGCGGTTAATCCATTTCTGTGGTTCTTATTATTCCATTGAAGTCCTACTAATTTTCTTTAGATGGATACATATTATTTTACTGCTATTTAAGTGCTTACACATGGTATGGTAGTTAATGGCTTATTTATTCTGTGTTACAGAACAACTCTTCCTCCAGAAACATTAACCTCGGACCGTCTGCCAATCCTCAGTATGTCCCTTCTTGTATCATAGTGCATGAATAGTTATAGTAATTAATAGTTCAAATGTTCCTAATTGCTTCAAGCTCTTAACAGATGGTTACCAATATTAACCATTAGCTTATTAAATAAATAAGTGAACACATTTTGTTTATTAATTTGTTTTACCACAGGGCCAAGCCTACAGATTTTGACTTTCTAAAAGTCATTGGAAAGGGCAGTTTTGGAAAGGTATGTCAACATTGTATCTACACTGCATTGCGCTCATGTTGGTAATACCAATCTGAAATGTAAACGTTAAACGGTTTCTGTTAATCACTTGCATTGCATGGAAAATTACCAAATATTTTTGGCCAATGTTTCTGGTGTTTCACTTTCCAATAGCACATGGGTTTTTTTATTGTCTTGGGAACTATTCAAACAATTTAACTTCTCCTTTCTGTGGGTATTCTGTTGTCTTGGCAATGGCTCTACTTTCGTGTGTGGGAAGTGAGAGTCGGGCATTGCTTATTGTTTATAGACATCCGTAGTCGCTGTTGTTGACACATGGTCCAATGTACTTTCTCTCTGTCTCGGGACAAAGGTTCTGCTCGCGAAACGGAAGCATGACGGGAAATATTACGCCATCAAGGTTTTACAGAAACGGGTTATTCTGAACCGAAGAGAGGTAATTCCTTGGTCCAAATTAAGCTAGCATAATTCATTGTTTATGTTTCATACATCCCTGTATAGAAATCAAAAGCAATCGCTCAGTTCTCCTGTTTGCTCACCCTAACCCAATTGTGTGTTTTATGAATCGCAGAATGACTTTCAATCTTTATCTTTATCCGTTTATTTTTTTAGCAAAAACACATTATGGCCGAGCGCAACGTGCTCCTACAGAATGTGAAACACCCCTTCCTGGTGGGACTGCACTACTCCTTCCAGACCACGGACAAGCTCTACTTTGTTTTGGATTTCATTAATGGAGGAGAAGTGAGTAGTTTCACTATCGACCATAACCTCACACTCCCGCTCACACAATCCCTTTGCTCGCGTCGGCCGATGACTCACAGGGCGCAGGGTATACCCAGAATAGCCCGACCACAGGATGTGTTTTGTAAACCCTTTCTAAACGCAGGGGGGACCTCCGTACTGGGCTGAAGGGTGCTTCTAGAGTGCTTCAGTACTGAAGTCTGTCTGTGATTACCATGCGGGTCACACTGCAGTTTGGCTCGACTCTATCTGACTTCCTCGATGCTTCCGGTCAGGCCAAGCAGAGCGGTGTGCTGTGTTTTCTGACCATACATACTGACCATAATACTATAGTAGAGTATGTGATATAAGGAGACCAACCTGTAGCTCTGTATGTTGCTGAATCCATTTTGAGATGCGTGTTTTGTTTCTGCCGAGTGTACATATGGAATTGATTTCCAAGTGCATATTGACCATTTCTTGGGTTAAAGCCTAATGTTGTTTGCATGATTATACATCATACATAGTCTTAAATGTCTACACACAACATTGGCTCACTGACAGAAACGGCGTACACATTTCTGCCCTGAAGACATTTATGTTAAGAGCTTTTAAGTTTACTTGCCAATATAGTTTATAGACCCTATAAATGCCATATGAAGTATATAATATTTATTTATGAATTAGACTAATTGCATGTTCTTTATTGGCCTTGGGCCTTGTTGAATAAAGCGTGGCTGTGGTGTTTTTAGCCCTAACAGGGTTGAGGACAGTCGTGTAGTAGTGTGCATTCATGAAGTGGAACTAGCACACAATGCAGGAACTCCAGTGTGACCCACTCAGCCAGCAATGTCGTGACTAATCACTTCAGTTTTTTCTGCAGCGTTAGCACCGTGCTACGCTAGGCTAGGTGCAACGTTACCACATTCCGTCTTGTGAATTAACGGAAAACTTCAATGCTTCGTTTTAGCTTTTCTTCCATCTCCAAAAAGAGAGAACGTTTCCAGAGCCCAGAGCGAAGTTCTACATTGCTGAAATGGCAAGCGCTCTGGGATACCTCCACTCCCTCAATATTGTTTACAGGTATGTGTGTGTGTGTGTGTGTGTGTGTGTGTGTGTGTGTGTGTGTGTGTGTGTGTGTGTGTGTGTGTGTGTGTGTGTGTGTGTGTGTTTGTGTGTGTTTTTTTTTTTTTTTTGTGTTTTTGTGTTTGTTTTTTTTTTTTTTTTTT
>OOFB01016644.1:0-10739 GCA_900323305.1 Trachyrincus murrayi | reverse complement strand
TTGTGTGTTTCACTGTTAAAATAAAAGTTTCATCAATCAATAAATCAAGTTTGATTGGGAAATAAGAAGCAGCATAAACACTGCTAGATACATATTACTTATAACAAATATATAAGGGTGTGATTAAGTAGTGTGTGTGTGTGTGTGTGTGTGTGTGTGAGACATATTTGTATTCCACATTTCCACTTTCAAGTGTTTTTTGTTTGTTTTTAATTACTTGCAATCACGTGTCATGGGTTCTTGTTGCACATGTCATGTAGATTAAATGTAATGTAATTTCCCTCGGTAGACATGTCCTCGGATTGCCTGTGATGTGTGAGTTTGGTGAGTTCGTGTAAACATCTGCCTTTTTACATTTTGTCCACTTTCTACCGACTTTTTTTTCCCTCAGAGACTTGAAGCCAGAAAATATCCTGCTTGATTATGAAGTAAGTTTTAAAATGGGTTGGATGCTTTTATTCACATTTAACAATAAGTAAAGTTCCAGCAGAGATCCATTCATTTATCTATAATATAGATTTTAGTACAGCATAGTGATCCTATAGTATGGCATAGTAAGAGTATAGTGTGTATTGCCGAGTTATGTTGTGCTTTGAGAGTTATTTCAAGTCTAAAGTGAAATCGAGTTTATTTGTAAAGCCCTTAATCACCCATAATCACAGCCCTTAATCTCCAAGGGCCCACGTAATGCGACACCCCTTAGCCCTCTGAAGGGCAATGAAAAACTCCCCAAAACCCAGCGGGAAGAAACCTTGAGAAGGAACACAGGAGAGGCATCCCTCCGTCCAGGGACGGCTAGGAGTGCGATAGGTGCCGTAGTTCCAGGTTCAGCGGGCCAGAGAGTGTGCGTGCTCAGGGTTAGCTTTGGCTGGCACTGGTTCTGAGGGGGTGAGGAAACAGTGGGCAGGCTGACAAGAGGGGTGGTTGGGGGGGGGGGGTGGCCAACATTCCCTGGCAACAATGGCTCCCTCAGTCCCTGGAGAATATAATGCGACGCTTGTGTGGCACACGCTGTCTAAAAATGACCCTGTCCCTTTCCTCTCTCCCCCCCCCCCCTCTCTCTGCCTCTCTCTCTCTATTTCTCCCTCTCTCTGTCGCTAAAGGGCCACATAGTGTTAACGGACTTTGGATTGTGCAAGGAGGGCATTTCCCAAACGGATACCACCTCAACGTTTTGCGGGACACCAGAGGTATCACGTTCCATCCAGCGATGTTTGTCTAACAAGTGTCACCTTTATCACCTTAAGTGTGAAGCTTTTGAATTATTAACCACTTGTGGTTTGAATTCTTTTGGGTCAGGAATTCAAGTTTACCCTTGTGGGTTTGTGCTCAAACCCACATAGTATGACTAACATTTTCCTGGAGAACAAATACTTTTATTGCTTATTCTTTGAGGGAGAGGGAGGGGGGGCACTCTTATTAAAAAAACAATGCACTATAATGAATAACTGCTGCTGTTATTGTGTTGTGTTGTGTCCTCGTACTTCTCAGCGGAGTGTTGAATGTATTTCCTGTGTTAGTACCTAGCTCCAGAGGTACTGAGGAAGCAGCCCTACGACAACACGGTAGACTGGTGGTGCCTGGGGTCGGTTCTATACGAAATGCTCTTTGGCCTTGTAAGTTAGCACGTAAATTTAGCTTCTTTTCAGTTACTTTGTATTAGTTCGTTTTCTTATTTAGTTATTTTTTAAAGATGTTTTGTTTTTGCTGCTTCTTTTAGATACAGAGTTGTTACAGAATGTATATAGGGGAACAGTGTTTTAACACACCAACCTGTCAGTTGGTCAACACTAAATGTAAACTGAATACCATTCATTTTTCGCTGACTCATCATCAACTGCCATGTGACTTTGTATTCTTCTTCTGTGGTGGCTGTAGCCGCCGTTCTACAGCAGGGACACGCACGAGATGTACGACAACATCCTCCACAAGCCGCTGGTGATGCGTGCCGGGGCCTCCACCACGGCCTGGTCGCTCCTCCAGGGCTTGCTGGAGAAAGACGGGACCTGCCGCCTGGGATCCCTCGATGACTTTGTGAGTGGTGTTGGTCCTTAAAGGGGAACCGCCGCGCTGTGCCATTTTCTAATATCATTGACGGACGTGCGTTCGGACCAATGGTCCAGCGCTTTTATTCAAGCAACGTTAAGTCGCTTTGGATAAAGGCATCTGCTAAATGACTAAATAGACTTAGTTTATTTACTATTGTCCAGGCCAAGATTTAAATCATATGAATGTATATTTTCTACTATCTTGCAGAATGAGATCAAAAGTCACTTCTTCTTCTCCCCCATAAACTGGGACGACCTCGAACAGAAGAGGATCCCTCCTCCCTTCATTCCTAATGTGGTAAACATCTCACATCTTGTATTATATTGCCATTTCCCAAAAGCCTATACCAGTGGTAGTCATTCTGTGAGATCCTAGTATTCACATGCCACCAAACACAGTGTGATATATAAACTGTATCAAAACGACCCATGGAGGAAGTGGCTGTCTGGCAAATAATAATTGACCCTTGACATTTCAATGCAGTAAAGATATTTCCGGCTAAAGCTAGATGCTAGTTAGTAAGTGAGTTTTTGTGTGTTAACATTTCTCTCTCCCATTTCGTTTTTTCGAAACAGGCTTCTCATCACGATATCTCCAACTTTGACCCGGAGTTCACCGACGAGACGGTTCCCAACTCCGTGTGTTGGTCTCCGGAACATTCCATCGTCAACGCTAGCGTCATGGAGGCAGACGACGCGTTTCTGGGCTTTTCGTACGCCCCGCCATCTGACGACTCCTTCCTATGAAGCCTTCCTCAGAAACTATCGAATTCTCCTCTTGTCTTAACTTCTCTGCTTAACTAAGGGAATAATTCATGTAATGAATTATGAATGAACCCCATTCCAAGAAGCCAAAGCAAGGATTTAAGAAAAGACTTGAAAAGAAAGAAAAACAGACAAATTGTATGACCAGAAAGGTCTTTATTTTTTAGTCTTTGTTTGTCTTTTTGTGTAAGAGATTATATTTTTAAGAAATACAAATACCTTTCTATCATAATGTATTTGGTAATAGCTTATATGCCAGTTAAAAATGAACCATTGGTAAAGGCCTTGACCGTCCTTGCAAAAAGTTGTCGCAAAACCAACTGAATTATCACATGGATGAAACCTCTCCTAGTGGAAATGTGTTTGTGTGTCTGTGGTGATCTTGTTTCTATTTACTGTAAAGAGATACTCATTCGGGGTTTATTGACCTTAGCTGGAAATTGGTAATACTTGAGAAGACACTGAATTTTATTGTATTCTTTTTGGATAATAGGTCATTTCAATGCATTCGATGTTGAATAATGTACATATTTTTCAGTGATGTCTTTCTTTATTTACCTTTGTCGTGTTTTTTTTATTTTATATATCATAACGGAATAACCCTAGGAATGCTTTTATATACAGTATATATACACACACTGTACAATACCTGGACAGACAACTAAATGCACAATTAAAATAAATACATGGAACTTTGTGTGTGTGTGTGTGTGTGTGTGTGTGTGTGTGTGTGTGTGTGTGTGTGTGTGTGTGTGTGTGTGTGTGTGTGTGTGTGTGTGTGTGTGTGTGTGTGTGTGTGTGTGTGTGTGTGTGTGTGGTATAGTCTATTATAGTCTATTATATAAGTCTACATAAGCATATTTGCTTGGCTTATGCAGCAAATTCGCTCAGCTCTTGTAGCCAGCTACATCATATTTGCTTATGTGGAAAAGATCTGTATGCTATTAGTTTCACATTATAAACTGTTAATTTAATTAGTACGTGTTATTTATTGTTTAGTGCTAAAAAAATAAGACAAGTCATTAAAAGCGGCTCGTGAGCCTGATGTTGCGCGTGAGTTCCCGTGGCGGCAGTTTGCCGACGCTGTCCGTTGAGCTCGCGAGGAGACAGGCCCGTGTTCACGTCTCTTTCTGTAATTACTTTTACACAATGGACGATGTTTTGGCCCTGAAAGAGTCCGTTCTTTTATATTTAGACCGGAGTGGTGGCCTCATTAAACTCGTCGAAGACTGCGAGCTCTTCAACGGTATTTAACTGTATTGTGTATTAAAAAATAAAACACGAGGTATTTATTAACGGCATTAAACTCGACCCGTACGTCTCCTTTACTGGATGAATGTCCCAGGGCCTCAACGCAGCGAGGCGGTCTACAGGTTCTGCGTGGCTGTGAATCCGTCAGACGTGATCGAGTTGGATCCTATTTTAGGTGACCGCGTCCTCCACGACCCGCTGGCGGCCACACGCCTGTTTCGATCTGTGAGTTATTCAACGATATTTAATTAACGTTAAACGTAACTCTCGGCAGACATTAAACTTAACTCTCGGTAACCCTAGTTTTTTTTTACATTTCCTTATTCAGGTTTGTTTCATTTCAATAAAAACACTTTCGTTGATTGAAAAAATACACACTGAGAACCAGGTAAGGATTATTTGTTTTCTTGTGTGTGTGTGTGTGTGTGTGTGTGGTGTGGGTGTATGTGTATCTCTGTCGCCTCCTGCTGGTCATTGATCATAATACCTTTACATTGTAAAAATGAAAATTTACCCTAGACTTTACCCCATAATCCCATAACTAGCAGGGTCCTATCTTTACGTTTCAATGTATTTACATACATACAAACAAAGTAATTTCATATATCTGTCTTGTCTGTTTCTGAGGTAAATATAATTCTGAAATTGACTCACCTCCCGCCATTCCCGGAGTACACCTTGGACCTGCAGGCGTCCCCTCGTAGCTACGGCCCCAAGAGGCCCTTCGCTATGGAGGGTCTCGTCATCGCTGTGACGAGGACCACGAAGTATACGCAGGGAGCTCGGTTCCTCTGCAGCGACGAGGACTGTCCCTGCTCCACAGGTAACGAGTTTAGGACTGAAATAAGGAGCCAGGGAGTAGGGGCCGATCCGCTTTACTGTCCCCAGGGTTTCGAACCAAGCATGGTGACGCAGCTTTTAGTTGTCATCTGTTTATATTTTATATTATATTTTAGTTTTACCACCAAGGTGTTGCATTGTAAGTTGAGTGTTGGGAGTTTTTTCAACTGCAACAATCTGGAACAGACTTCCAGAGCACCTGAAGCCGGGCTCAACATTAGGGCTATTTTAAATCGGGGCTCACAACAATTTCCTTTTGCCACAGCTTTTCATTAAAATATATGTCTGTACTGGTATGTTTAGGCCTATTATTTTACCTTCTTATAATTTTCTTCTTCTTTTAGTCCTTGTTTTTTTTATTGATTTAAATGTCTTTGGAATGTGATTGTGGCCTAGCCTACTTGAGCACTCTGAATGACCTTTGTGTTTGACGGGTGCTGCTACATAAATAAGCGTTGCCTTGTCCTGAATGTATTCGTGATGTAAAAGTACCCCGTGCCGCGGTGTCTAGGCTTCCACCACATCAGAGTCCACAGCCCAGGGGCCACGGAGTCGGCCACGGTGAGGAGCGACTTCAGCTGCCTGGTCTGTCGCTCTCCTCTGACAGAGGATGTGAAGTTCAGAGTGCTGGGAGGTGAGAGAGAGAGAGAGAGAGAGACGGCCTCTGACTAGAACACTTTTTTTTTTCTATACGTTTATTTGTTTACATTTTATAATAATTAGTATTATTATCATAGCACTTTTTGTATATTTGTGTAAGCCTATATTAATGTCACACTTCGGGCAACCGTGGCTTTTTTTTGTTAACAAGCGCATTATAAGAAGAGAACTATCAGATGTACACTTCTTCAATTCTATTATATTCTAGTATTAGTATTCTATCAACGCCTACGCGCGCGCGACCGTGTGTGTGTGTGTGTGTCTGTGTGTGTCTGTGTGTTCAACTCCCAGCCAAAAGGTTCTGGGTTTGAATCCCATCCACAACATTCTACCATCCACTACATGCTGCTTAATTACCTGTATCTGAATTCACTGTAAGTTCAATAAAAGTGTCTCCTAAATCACTAAATAGTAGTAAATAGTAAAATTGTGTGTGTGCGTGCATGTGTGTGTGTGCATGTACACGTGTGTGTACCTTCATGAGGACAGATAAACAGCTGGTTGAGTTGATCCATGTGAGAGTATTAGACCTGCTCAACGTCCACCCTCAGAGTTCTCTCAGGTACCAGTCGGTCACCCTGTTCCTCAGAGGTAGGTCCACTTACAGCACTTTAGCATTTGCATGTATAGCCTAATTAGAAGAATAACAGTAACTTACAGTTAATGCATCTAACATGCCCTGATTGAAACTGTGCCCTGCTTTTTGACTAGTTTAAGGTCACACTGCCCCTATACCCAGGTATAGGGGGAAAATATATATATTGAATATACACATAATTCTAAGTACATTGTGCTTTATGGCTTTTTATTTTTCAACGTTTAATATAATAGTCGAAAATAGGCAAATTTACACCATTTTGTGAGTCATCATTGAAAATGTAAAAAATCAACATGAAAATCCTGTCTTTCCCGTGTAGTGTCTCCCCTTAAAAGATAATATTGGTGAATTGACTTACAAAATACAAAACACTATATTGGGAGCAGGTATGTTTGACTTCCACAGGTTCCGGGTTCGATGCCACGTTCAGCGGTTTACCTGCAGGCATCGTAATAAATACATAAATAGTAAATGTTGCAGAATATTATTGCTGTTGCACTGCGGTTTGTAATCTGAACGCTAGAGGGCGATAGGAGCGCCACACAGGTGCGCTCACAGGTACAGGAAGCGGACCCTGTCACACATGGGTAGCTCAGCGTTTTGACCGTGCAATTCATTTCAATTCAACGGGCTTTAGTGGCATGAGCAACGTACATTTACATTGCCAAAGTACAAAAAATACAAATTGCAATTGCATGCTATCAACTGATACGTTCTGTCTTTGCACCGACAAAGGAATCGACCGTGTATAATGGTGTATAATGGTATATAATGGTGAGGAACACGCGTCAATTAGGCCTACTTTATTTACTGTGGTGAACGGCCCTTATTTAGTTACAGTTAAGTTTAAAGGTTAACATTTCTTCGTTGTTTTGTATTCTGTTCTGGTATATAGCGCTATAGCATACACGCACCGCTATGAATGTCATGGCTGTAATGCACTTTATTTACAGAAAGTCAGATATCCTGAAGGGGGTCATTAATTTTCGACGCGCGTTCTAAATGAGCCTCATTTTGTAACCCAACTTAGTGGAGGAGAGTTCAAATAAACACAAGCAGCCACACACGGTACCCCTCGGTGAAATATTAGGCCCTGCTGTCCCTTCTCATAACATTGTCCAGCTGGTAGCCCCGCGATGCTCGCTGATCTCGACGCGGGGATTAGCATATTGTGTTGACCCAAGTAGTACGAGAGCAACCCAATACACTTGGCTCCCGTTACTAAACATATATGTTAATAAGTGCAAGAAACACAAATTAGGCCGCGTCTGCCTCTGCAACACAAACGGATCTTTGTCCTGGCCCTAACTGTCGTGTTTCTCTTGGCTAGGCTAGGTAGGTGGCTCGCGTGTTTTTTTGTGCAATAATCGCTCGTACGCAGGGAGGAACACGCCGTATTAAGTCCGTTGTTTCCTTCCTGCACACAGATGAACTGTGTCACTGCATGCGGCTGGGTCACCTCTACAGGGTGCTCGGCATTCCTGCGCATGTGCACCAGTGGCCCAGCGTTACCTGGAGCGTGGAGGCGAACAGCGTGCGGCCGTGGGAGCCAGTTTGTAAGCAATTCGTTCATTAGCTCACCTACATTCATTGTAACATAATGCGATGCAATATAACTGTAGTGTTAACTAATTATAATTTAACAGCAACACTACCTGCTACTGTTGCAGAGCCTAAATAACAAAACAAAAAAATATCTGCAAAAGTGGTTAAAGCCGATTAGCACATATCAAATATCACATTTTATTTATTATCATTATCATATCATATATCATATCATTATTATCACAATTAAAATAATGTAATAAGAAAGCATATACTGTATACTAAATGGTACCGGTAACATGTATATTGTGTTTCATTTCCACCCAATAACCAATAACCTCCACAGATCCCCACAAGGTCAGTGGGGACTTCCAGGCTCTGCTGGAGGCCACAGCCGGGTCTCCCTGGAGGTTCCCTGGCCTGCTGGCCCACTCCTTTGGGTGCGACGTGGTCCCCCCGGGGCGGTACAACACCCTGAAGCTGGCCCTGCTCCTTAGCCTGGTCCAGACCACTCCAGACACGGCCGACACCTTTCACAGTCTGGACCTCCTCGCCCTGGCTGCCGACACACTGCTCATAGATAGGTATGGGTTTCTGATCTTTATGTAATCTACAGCATATCAGATTTGATCAAATCTAATTGATTAGACAGACATACGAACTATCCATTAAGGATTTGTTGGATTCCTTTATCTACTTTATTATATTAGGTCAATTATCAATAATTAGGTTATATGCTTTGGAATTCTAAACCATAAAATAAATTTCTTAGGACATTTTCAATGTTAGAGCACTCACATTTTACAAACCTTTTATTGTCATTGTTAATTTGAGAGGTAATAGAAGTAACCATGTATATATATATATATATATATATATATATAGTCATGTGTTTTCAATTAACAAGCATATACACTCACACACCATAGTAGGTAGGATTTAGTTGTGATTATGTAACAAATACTGGAATTTCCTCAGAACGGTCATCTGTTGACAGCCGGAGCCTTGAGGTACAGTTCTGAGGACCTCCATTAATCAAGTGTGTGTGTGTGTGTGTGTGTGTGTGTGTGTGTGCGCCAGGTTAATGGCCTACAGCCTAAACCTGGCGGTCCGCGGGGTCAGGCACCAGCTCCAGGGGGAGATGTTCGCCTCGCTCTCCAGGGACGAACACGGGGCGGGCACTGCCAACATCCACGCGGGCTCGGCCCTGCTGGCCGGCGGGGGGGTGTGCATGCTGGGGGATCTGGGCGGCTACCGCAAGGACAAGCTGGACGCCGTTCAGTCAGGTATAGCACGTGTCTGACAAAAGGAATCACAAGTTGCTTTTTGGATAAAAGCGGGAGGATGGCTAAATAGTAAATTGTCATATCTGAATATTTGATTTATTGCTATTCAGAATCTACTAGTTTTATTGTTATTATTTAATAAGTAGGGAATAAATATGTGATCGGAAGTTTCTGAATGACTGAGCAATTCAATTTCTTTAATGGCATAAAAGAAAAAACATTTTCATTTGCCATGGCATGACAGATAACAAAATAATATTGATGAATAATTAACAATAGAAACCGATCCCTCTCCTCTCTCCCTCAGTTCTGGAGAGCCGGTCGGTGGCCGTGTTCGTCCCGGGGAGGAAGTACGGCGAGGAGTCCGACCAGCAGCTCTCCTTCCCGGTGCGGTGCAGCTTCTGGGCCCTGGCCGACTCCACACAGGTGCTCCTCCGGAGGTCCAGCGCTAGGAGTGAAGGCACGCTGCTGGGGACCACGGTAAACAAATATAATGTATAGAAAATATAGCAAACATGCTTTATTCATGCTGGACCATTTATTTCTTGCTATAAATGTCAATGATGCGTCTAGACCAATATTTACTATACACAGAACAAACTCTAGTTATGTTTATTTTGAAATACAAAACAATAAGTAAGATAATAAGAGAAGAGAAGTACGATTTATTATTATAATATTATGTTTTATTTCCCTTGTGTTTCCTTTCTTCATTCAAGGGTGTCACATTAAATGATTATATCTATTATGAATCATACTACAGCTTGCTGTATACTTTTGCAACGAGCAGGAAATGGGTCCGACGGCGAGCCAGCTAGCGGAGTCCTTCGGCCTGGTGGTCCGCTGTTCGGACACGGTGGGCGGGGAGGCAGTGCTCGCCCAGACCGCTCACACCCTCAGGCAGGCGGTCGGGCCCGGGAGCGAGCCCCTCTATCCAGCCAGCATACAATTCCCCTTTCAGGACTACCAGGAGGTGAACATTTTCACAGTATTTAAAAGAAAAAACACATGACTTATTTGTATTATTATTTTAATGTCATTTATACAATTGAATCAACTTTTTGACTTTGTAACGGTAATTCTCGTTACCTTATTCTTCCAGTTTCTGGCCCACGCCCGGGGCTTGAGAGTGGAGCTGAGTTCAGGGGCAGAGAAGATGATCCACGGGTACTACATGGCCAGCCGCAGGGTCCGCTCCGACCAGAACCACGGCATTAAGGTGTCCGTGGCCTCCGTCAAACTACTGTAAGTATTGTCGTAATCAACTGCTACCCATGATATTTCCCCGTAATGCAATAGTTGTCCACGAGATGGCGCACTTTCCCCCCTCTGGCCGTTTCTGCATTTGCCCAAACCTCACCTTCCAAAGACTATTTTTCATGTTGTTTGGATGGATGTTTAGAAAGCCCTTTCAGTGTGTTGGCATATTTAATGTGGAAATAAAACAATCCAAATAATCACATTTAACAAGGTTGGGTCATTAAAAACATGTGGTTTCAATAAAGCAAGCAATTTCTTAGGATTACTTATGAGTTTGCTTTATTTTCAGTGTTGGTTAATTGCCTTAAGAGAATACTCATTACCTGTCCTTCACTTATAACCGCTACTGGGTGTTGTATATTAATGACAGGATCACGCTCGCGGAGGCTCACTGTAAGCTGTGTCTGAGGACCACGGTCCAGGAAGAAGACGCCCTCATGGCGGTTCTCCTGTGTGAAAACTCCATCACACTCAGACACGGTAGGA
>OOFB01016643.1:4763-24763 GCA_900323305.1 Trachyrincus murrayi | reverse complement strand
CACACAATGAGTTGTTGAAATGAAATGCAAACGCGGAATGTAAATGTAGATGAAAATATGAGAATATTTAGAGGTAAATATTACTGACCGTATGCTAGGTTATTGATAACATTATTGATATTTAGTATAGGGTGATGTTTTTGAATAGAATTGGAGTTCCACTTCTATGTACGCTCATAGAAAACATTAAAAACGAACTTTAAAACAAGTACAACCTACCCCATGAAAGAACAGAGTGTATATGCACAACCCTAATTAAAAGATGATATTAATCAGAGGAATGGAGATGCATTTCTCTGGACAAACCAACCGTCGATCTGTGCGTTCTTGACCGGTTCGATTCTGGACACGATCTCCGCCAGGTCGGTGAAGGAAGCGTTGGGACATGTGACCTGAGAGACGACAGCATGACAGATCTATGGTATTTACTAATGTTTCAATGTTAATTCATGTTTCAATGGCTTACTATTTCATTGAGTTTAGCCCCAATTGTTGCAGCTTTTTGTTCGCAGTACATGAAGGCATTGTTGATTACTGCAATATCGGTTAATATATATATATTTTTTTGGGTCGTGACCTCATGACTAATGACACACGAGCAGCTGAGAACCACCGCTATAGAGGACCAAGTAAGCCACAGAAACAATGAATGAATGTTTAATCGGACTCAAGGCATTTCGACTTGACATTCAGTGTAGCTCTAGCGTTATGTTCAAGCGCCATGTTGAAGTTAATTTTTTGGTCTGCGCCAAAGTCTACTTAATACATGCTAGGCCTGTTTGTTTGCTGGTGTGGACTCACGTTCCCGCTCTTGGTCTTGTGGAAGTCCTCCTGGTGGCGGTCTTTTAGCATGCTGTCCACCACCCCGCTACGCTGCCACACGTCAAACACCGTCTTACCGTGCTGGTAGCCCACGTCCTGTTGGGGGGGGCGGGGGGCTTAGATATGAGATCAGACTGATTTCAGATTGTACAACATAATGTGGTGTGATGTTGATATGTAAGGGAGAGAAAGTTACAACTGAAGCTTAAGTCATGCACGCCGCTACATAGCTACTTTATACACCTTCTGGAACATCAGTCACTCACCAAATATCTTAGATTTTATGGTCTTATATTATATCTTATATTAAGTATTATTTGTATTATGAACTACATGATTCTACTCAAATAACCAGCTTTCTCCAAGTCCAAATTGTGTTCTTGAACACAATATTCGGAAAACTAAAGTTTTGCCTCACAGTGATAGCTAGCAGTGTTCTCTGTGAGTCGACGGATGAAACAGTTACCATGGGAACGAGCGGAGGAACACTCACCGCGATCTCGTCAAACTTGCCGAACTCCAGCGTGCCGTAGCGGTCGATGGGCGGCCGGATGTACTCGCAGTACTCGCTTTCTTTGACCACCTCCAGCTGCCGGACACAGCACACGTACGCCAGCCGTGTCTGGATCTCCGCCATGTTCAGGACCTGACAAACATTCACTGATATACGTTACTATAGGACTAAATACACACTCTGCAGATATACTATTTATATCAGGCGGTGCTGCTGTGACACCCACATTTTGGGATTAATAAAGTTTATCTTATCAATATCAATATCAACATAGTGAGTAAGAGATTAATTGAATATGCACACCTTTTTTATGTGAATATAAACATTTACAGTTATGTCATGACTTTATAATTGATTCTTGAGATATATATTTTTGATATGAATATAAATATGGACCTAGCCTTTTAAGCACAACATTAAGCCCAATATCAATCTGCCGTTTGAGAAACGTGCATTCCCAGGTTCGACCAATCACCTTGACCTTCTCGCCCAGCGGGTTGAAGCGTTTCCACAGCAACCACCAGCCGTTGAGGCTGTCCCCGTAGTTCGTGAGGTTGGTCTCGTCCTGGCTGCCCACGTCGATGGCGATCACGACCTTTGCCCCCAGCGACCGCGCTACGTCAGCTGGAGACACACCACCCAGAACTCAGTCCTTCCTTCTCCTCGTCCACACGCACACACAACACACACACGCTAGCGGTCGCTTTGACCCTGTTCTGGTTAACAATCGTTAAGTCTCGGCTCCCCGGTTCCTGAAGTACTTTACCACAAGTATGTAGATTCAATCAACTGGATCTACACAGGATTCTGTCTGCAGAGGCGGGAGCACTTTTTCATATCTTATATTATAATAATATTTCTTTGCGCCACTAACCATGTTGGCAGTACGCCTTGTAGCGACCACATGCTCTCTTTCAACCAACTTTCCTGTCCGACTTCACTGTTCTGTCCATAAAGGCACTAATAAAACATGACAGCAGAATGAGATGCCGGAGCGGTGTGTTAAGTGGTCAGCATATTTCCCCGTCTCCGTGGAGACGTTGGGACGTTGGCGTCATCTGCTGAGATTTCGGCAAGTTACAAAATCTTGAAGAAGTTCGGCGAGGTATGCGTTTGTTCATTTTCTCCGCAATCCCGTCATTTTGTTCTTATGACCCCGTATGAAGTCTGCTGACCGCTTTAGACTGACCAGGCAGGTTGTTGATGTATCCTCCGTCCATCAGCAGATGGCCGTCCTTGGGGTCGCAGAGCGGAGGGAGGTAGCCGGACAGAGACATGCTGGCCCTCACGTACCTCCACAGCCAACCTGCAGGGGGAGCCGCAACAACTAGAACCTCTTACGAACGGCCATTACGACTTGGTCGTTTGGTGAGAAAGCTAAGCTAGCTAACTAGCTAGCAGTGTCACGGTTTCATTGCCATATTTTTAGGATTTTGCAGTGGTCAAAAAGTAAGGTTTTTGTTTTACTTTTTACTTGGTAATCCATATACTATAAAACAAATGATAAAACTGATAAAACAACTGGCGAGTAAAAAAGACAAAACAAATATGGTTCTCCTTCTAACCTGTGTTTCTAAAATATCACTTTTCAAACATCAGCTGCAGCAAAATAATAACTTTATCATTGCTGTGATATGACAACACTGACCGTCAGTGTGCACCCTCATTGAAGACGCTGTGATGTCTGTTGTGATGTTGAAGTAGGGGATCCACAGGTCCTGACACACAAGACAAAGTCAGGACATTTTTAAGTACCACCATGGGAACACCATTAGCAGTTAATGGTGTAAGTTGCAATATATTTGATGTATACATTTCCTACCTCGATCTCAGATGCGGACCCTACCTCTATCTCAGATTCGGACCCTACCTCGATCTGTTTTCCCTTGAAGATGGAGCTGAGGCTGGAGTTAAAGGAGGCTCCGGAGAACATGGAGGTCACCGGGTAGGTCAGGTCCAGGATCTTCTTGAAGATAGAGGTCATACCCTGAAAACAACAACAACATTGACAAACGTCAATCCTCAGAATACCATTCTTAAATGGCGACACCTAGTGGTCACATATATCAAAAAATTAATCCAGAGAAATCGCTCCAGTTCAGTTAGAAGCATATGCCTAAAAAAAACTCAAAAAGAAGATAATCTATGGAAGCTAAGACGTTATCACATCCATGGACAACACCCGAGCGACAAATGCAAGATGGCGCGTCTTTCTCCCATTTCAAATGTTAAAGGGAGACTACCACCAGCCATTACAAGCCATTTCAAAACCTACCCTATAGTGACAGATGTATGATGGATGGATCAGCCTACCAGCCTACCCAGTGGACTGCACTAACTGGTAGGCTGATCCATCCATCACACATCTGGGCGGCCGCTCCCACGCGTGACGTCACTAATGGGTAGATCTTGAAATGGCTTGTAATGGCTGATCAGCCAATCACGGCTGGTGGTGAAATAGGGGCCCTTCTCCAGTAACACCCACCATGGCCCACTCCCGTGCGAGGGCACACATGCGGCGGCAGCTCTTCTCCTGGGCGTACAGCGCGCCGATGAGGGAGCCGATGGAGGTCCCGCCCACCAGGTCGATGGGGATGCCCGCCTCCGTCAGCGCCCGCAGGATGCCCACCTGGGAGCAGCCCCTGGAACAACCACAGCCTGGGGTCAGAAGACGGGCCTTCTCTCAGGGCCGTAGACAACGGGGGGGCCTGGGGGGGGCCACCCCTAATAAATATATATCAATAAATATTAATAAAACAGAGGCTGGGTGTGGTGGTCTGGCAGGAGACACATTTTAAAGACATTTAAAAGGTCAACCATTAAAAGATATTTAAAACAGAAATGTAAAATAAAAAGTATACGAAGGTAAAACATGTATCATTCTGAGACGCCTATCTAGGTTCCTGCTAGGAGCGAACTGGACTCCCTGATGCTACACTACCCTCTACGATACTCAAGGCTACTCTAATAAGAAAACATTAAGAAGAAGCATTCTCTAAACCACGGCTGAATGGTACAGCATAGTAGGGCAAGGCAAGATTATTAATACAGCACCCTACAAACCATTCAGCCATACAGAGTGCTTTCCATGGGCAGGAAAACACAGAATAGGACAAAATAGTACAGGAAACTAGTACCATCAGCCCTCTATGGCACGGCTAGTCCTAACACAACGCTGGGTACGAGATTTGCAAGATTACGGTTTTGAAAAACAGGACTGGATTGTTCGGGAATGGAATCGGTTAGTGTGTGGTGTGCTGTTTTTGCCAAATTGTTGCCCTCCACACACTTAACGATCAAAACAGTCAAATGTATCTTAATCTATCGTTAGGTCGATTTCTACATTTGAAAAATGGTCTCATGTGTGCCAGGCATAAGGAGAAGGGTTGGGGATGGGGGCTAGGCTAACAAAGCTCTCAGCTGGGGGTCTCGTGCCGTTGAGGAGGGTACCCACCTGACTAAACCTCCAGGGCTCGCTGGAGCAATGAGGAGAAGAAGAAGAGCAAAGGATACAGACAGGAAGTCAACGGGGACGGGCAGGAAGTGAAGTCATTATCAAATAAACACACCACCATGAAAAGTCCTAAAAGTCAACTACATATCCGTGTTGATGAGTCGATTCTAGAGCTGACACCGTTAATCAATCAATCCACAAATCATTTTGGTCAGGATCCTTGAGAAATGCTAATTCATTATCAAATCAATACTGGGCTGCAGTAACTTTTGATGGCCAACTGCCATTTTATAGACTAAACGATTAGAAACAATTGATAGATTCATCAATAATGAAAATGTCGGAGCCCTGCTATATATACTTGCAGAGCTATATCAGGACAAGGGTGTGGAACTGTGTGAGTTATCAAGTTATTTCTTGACTCGTGTACTTTGGCTGATTTGTGATCATCTAGCTCTAGTAGTCTAGAACGTATTTTGTTGAGCTGTACGATTTTTGTGGAAAAAAGACAAATGTGAAATATATTTACTGTATTTCTGATTGGCTCTGCACTCTATTCTTTTTTTTTAAACTAGGTTGTGAAGCACTGTATCTTTTGTAGCTACTCCCATTTCGATTGCCTGCTTCGATTGTTCTCAGCCTCGCCTTGTACGCCACTACACATGAACATATAGACGCAGAGTTCACATCCTGATAAAGGTGTGTAACTGTGTGAGCTATTGAGTAATTCATGACCAGTTGTAGTAGAGAATGAGATGAAGATGAAGGCGGGGCCAGGTGGTACCTGGCCCCGCCCCCTCCCAGCACCAGCGCGATGCAGTTGCCTGTCAGAACGCGAGCTAGGCGGGAAAAATCTGAGTGGCGGTCCGGAGGCTTGTCAAACACACGCTGGTACATCTCCCTCTGAAACACACACACACGGACGCAGACAAAATAAGACAAAATAAGACAAAATGGCGGTTGGAGGTGTGGAGGTGTGTGTGTGTGTGTGTGTGTGCACATGCGTGTGTGTACCAGTTTGGGCAGGCTCCTCTTGCTGAAGACCCTGCGGGGGCAGGACAGGTGGAGGTGTTGGCAGATCCAACTCCTCATGTTGAGCCACTCAGCGGTGCCACGGGGCGGGGGGCCGTCCTCCCGGTGGAGCAGAACCAGCTGCTTCTGGGCCCGCACCGCACTGCCCTCCAACATACGCTCCAACTGGAGGAACAACCAGCCAATCAGAACAACAGCCGCTCCAACTGGAGGAACAACCAGCCAATCAGAACAACAGCACCTTTAAGCCCCGTAGCCCCTTAAACAAGGTCCATGTGTGAACCCCACTCCTCACCTCCCCCACGGTGGGCTCCTGCTCCCCCAGGCCCACCATGATGATGCAGTCGGCCTGGCGGATGCATCGCTGGGTCCAGGGCGTCAGGCTTGGGTCCGACTGGTACAATACGATGCGGTGGATGTCCTCCTGCTGCCCCAGCCAGCTGGACAGACGGTACTCATGCACGCTGAGGAGACCAATCAGAGCAGTCAGCTGTAGGACATGGCTACAGAGTGAGGTGATTGGTTGGAAGGTTGATGTAGGCGAGGTTAACTCATTAACCATGTGGCTTTCCTGTGATGTGATTGGTTGTAAGGTCGTTGTAGGTGGGGGGGGGGGGTGTTAATGGAAAGTCAACATAATAAAAGGAGAAAATAATGTTAACAGATAATAATGTCCGAACTCCTTAACAAATGAGTCAATGACGTGACTTTCAGTTGATGTGATTGCTTCTACATACTGCTTAACCAATCAGAACTTTACTTACTGCTTGGTTTCCATCACTTCATCACATGTCCTACCTGTCCAGAGCAGCAGAGCCCAGGCGCTGTTTGATGATGTCACTGGTCAGCAGCAGAGTTGGACCTGCTCCCCAAAAAACACAGAAAAGTTCCAATAGTCGTTCTACACACTGCTCACTACTCACTAATACCGCTCATCTCCTCGGGGGTGTAGTGAACGAGGAAGTAGGAAATAGTTTTGGAACGCACCCATTGTCTTTCTTTCAAGAATGGTTAATTGGAAAGTAGACAGCATTTCAGAAATTGGAACGTACATGTATGTTTGTGCGTGCATGTGTGTGTTAGTGTGTGTGTGTGTGTGTGCATGCTTCCGTGTGCACGTGCATGCATGCGCACGTGTGTGTGTGTGTGTGCATACATGCGTGTGTGTGTACCAATGCCGCTGAGTGCGTGATGCAGCTCCAGGGTGAAGGCAGTGAGGGGGACCTCATCAGAGACTGGCAGGATGGAGACGGTGGACAGGTTGGAGGCTGGGTTCCCCGAGTCCCACTTACTGGTGGGGGTGTGGAGACCCAGACCACGGGCTGGGAGCAAAACATGAAGTCTTTTGATTGGTTCTCATTTTTGAGAGTACAACGCTGCTTGTCTGCCTGTTAGCAGGAATGCTATTTACTAGTCATTTAGCAGCGTTTTCTTCCAAAGCAACTGTTGAGTGTTTTATTTTTATTTCTTTATTTTAATTTTATTTCATGATGTCATTAATGAGCAGGTTCAGGTTAGGGCATCTTGGTCAAGGAGGCCTACGGTTCTTCAGGTAAACCTTGAGAAATGACTCTTCATGAGAACAGGTCTGAGAGCAGAGCCTCTGCATCATCTGCATGAGATCACATTAGCTCTGATGACACATATGTACACTTTATAAATGAAGCAGGAAAAGTTAAACCAATGTAAAAACAGCAAAACACATAACAGAATGAGGGTATTTTCTTCAATGGCTGGTAAGGGACTCACTTATGCACACTCTCTAGCCCCACACACACACACACACACACACACACACACACCTGCCAGAGGAGCGTTGACCTGCTGCATGTTCCCCAGGATCTTCTGCCCCAGCAGGTGGATGAGACGCGTCACCACCTGGGGGTAGCGTCGCTTGATGGAGTTCAGCGCCCCCTCGGGCAGCTTGGCCAGCTCCGAGTCCCGGACCGCGTGCACCGTGGTGGCCCGGTTCATACGGGTCAGAGCCTCCACCTGGGGGCGCCACACACGGTAAACACCAATATTCTACTGGACTTCATGTCAGATTTGATCATACTTGTGGTCAGTAAATTAATTACAGTATAACAGTCAGTAAATAAAGTACAGTATAACGGTCAGGAAATAATGTAAAGTATAATGGTCAGTAAATAAAGTAAAGTATAACGGTCAGTAAATAATGTAAAGTATAACGGTCAGTAAATTAAGTAAAGTATAATGGTCAGTAAATAAAGTGAAGTATAACGGTCAGTAAATAAAGTGAAGTATAACGGTCAGTGAATGTATAGTTTCAATTAAGCAGCATAGACTGTTGACTGTTGTCAGAGCTGACACTTATGATACTTATTTACTTATATTTAATTTATACTACTCATTGTGTAAGATTATTATTATTATTAGTTAATAACGCATCCGTCAGAGGGACCCACCACGCCGATGAGGTCACCACGGCCGTACTCCCCCGCCAGCTCCTTCTTCCCGTCGTCCTTGGCGATGACGGAACGCAGACGCCCACTCAGCACGATGAAGGTGCTGTCAGACCGGTCGTTCTGTCTGGGGGGGGGGAGGGATAAGGGACAAGCTTGATCCAGTTCAGTCTCATCACATCGCGTCTTATTTTCTGTGCATGTACCAAGTGTGTATTCTGGTGCAAGACAAAGGTAAAGGCTAGCTCAACTGGTAGAGCAAGGCATCAACACTGCCAGGGTTGGGGGTTTGATTCCCACCTGTAGACGGCGCGGCCGGCCTCCAGGGCCATCCAGTCGAGGGCGAAGTCGATCTGGCGGACGAAGGGCGAGACCCTCTTCACCACGGTGTGGGCCACGTTCAGAACCATCCTGGGGTCCTCACGCATGATCCTGGGGAGGGAAGATAACCTCAGATGAACAGGGTAAAGCAACAGGCATATTCCTCATTTAGGTCAGCGGTCAGAGCGTCCGTCTTCCAGTCCTGGGGTTGCTGGTTCGAGACCCCGCTTATTTAGTGGTGTGGCTATTGGTTGGTTATTGAAGTGGTGTTACACCAATAGAGAGGGATGCTGTTTCTCTCGTTCCTTCTGAAGCGGGTGTTTCACTTGGTTTTCTAGCATTAATATTTTGTCTGTTTGGTGTACAGATTTCAGATTACACCCCTTTATTTGGATTTCATCCTATTTGGATCTAGCTATTCTATGGCCCAATCCCAACTCCCTTCCCTACCCCTGGTTTTGGAGTGCCCTCTACTGGTAGTGGCTGCCTCAGTTCGCATAACATTCTGGGAATTTTCTTCTACCACTCCGTTTGGAGTCTGCATCTGAAAACGCTCCATTTAGAGGGCCATCCGGAGGGCTGGATGACCACTACCCCTCGACCCCCAAAAGAAACGCGACACCCTACTCTACAAAACTGAGGGGTAAAGTCAAGTGGTCTGGGAATTGGGACTGGGCCCAAACCATTTAGCCTACAGTGTTGTGTTTATCTATGGCTCTGTGTGTGCACGTGTACAGGGGTGCACACTCGTAGAAGTGAGTGTATACGAGTGTGCGTGTGTGTGTTTGTACCCGTGTATGTACGTGTCAGAGTGGGGCGCCTACTCGTAGAAGTGGGCCTTGGAGATGGAGAGGAAGGTGCAGTCTCTGTGGGCGCGCACGCTGAAGATGAGGGGTTCCCCGGTGAGCACGGCCAGGTGTCCCACCATCTCCCCGGGGTGCGTGACGAAGAGCAGGCTGTCCTCCTCACGGTCGATCATCCGCTGGTACACGTGGAGGAAACCAGAGATCACAAAGGCCACACTCACGTCCTGGAGGGAGGGGCGATGGAGAGAGAGGGGAGGGAGAGGGAGAGGGAGGAGGGAGAGGGAGGGAGTTGATGGAGAGAGGGGGGAGAGAGAGGGAGAGGGAGAGATAGAGAGAGAGGGGGGGGAGACAGACAGAAATAGAAAGTCATATTTTTTATTTATATAAGAGCATAGACATGCTTAAGCCACGCGACAGGTGGTAGTATACCATATGGAAGTATAGAGACAGGGGTGGAGCTGACCTGGTCTCCCTGGCTGGCCACCACACATCCAGACTTCACCTGGCGTAGGGTCACCCTCCCCTCCAGCAGACTGGGGTCCTGGGACATGATAGAGAGGATTTACCTGGACATGAATATCTGCTACATAGAACGTTACTTCATGCATTTCCTGTAGAACACACACATAACCTCCCACACTGATGGTAGCAGATAATACGTGATAAACCTAATAGGACTCATGAGAGAGATGGATATTGATAACAGGATCATCGGTAGAATATCAGTATTGAAGACTTGCAAGATAGAGGCCTGATCCATTTGGAAAAAGAATTCAAAATCATGTATTGGGACTCTGTATCAAGTAGCATTATATACATAAACCTGAAATCTCACTACACTATGATGGTCGACTCCCAGCCGGGAGGTTGTGTGTTCTGGTTGCCATGGTACCTTTAGTTGGATTGTCTTCAGCAGGTCCTTCTTGGCAGCCTGGAAGATGGCGTTGATCTTGTTGTGGTGGACCTGGCCCGGAGCGGTGGAGGTGGAGGAGGGGGTGGAGGTGGAGGAGGGGGTGGAGGTGGTGGAAGAGGAGGTTCCTCCACTCTCGCTGTAGTGGTACACTGCTGAGGGAGTGTGAAGCATGGTGACACTCTTCTTCAGGATGGACTGGAGAGAGGGGAGAGAGAGAGAGAGAGGGAGAAAGAGAGAGAGAATGAGCAAGAGAGGGAGAAACCAGTCATCTTCTACCAACTTCTGTCACTCCCTTCGTCCATCCAGATTCTAACCAGCCTTCTAGCCCCTCCAGCTTCTCTGTGAAGCCCAGTTTGAGGACCGCCCCTCTGACTCCTGGGTCACACACCTTCTGGACCGGAGGCGGCGACGGCAGCGCCTTCAGGAGGCGTGTGCGCTCGTACACCCGGTTCAGGTCCGTCGTCATGTCCGCTGCAAGGAGATGAGAAACATGTCACAGGAACCAGAAATCCTCGTCAGCACTAAAGCATGGTTTTCTTACACAGAACCGAGCCATGCTACCACAGGTTCTGTTAGGGCAATATAACGAACAGGCTTTTGTTTCTACCAAAGGAAAATCCAGGACCACCAAAACGAGAATAACTGAGAAAACGGCAAAGAAAATCTGTTAGATGTCAGTTCATTTAGATTTTTTTCAAGGCCTAATAGTAGTCCAAAGGCAATAAGATTGGAGTAATGCAAAATGCTAAATATGTAGACTTATATTGTTGTATATTGTCGTTTAATATGCTATGCTGTATTTAAGGACACACCACGTTACAGAAAACTGTCTCTGATTTATTCACAACGGCAAGAGGCAATACTGGTACAAAACACACCCTAATACCTTGTCACCAACTGGTGTTACTATCTCCTGACAACAAGCTACTATTGACTACATGACACACACACGTTGGATTTCTCACAGAGAGACTGAGTTATCTACAGCTCAATTTATCAATCTATCTACCGGCTACTCAACTCTATGTTGATAAATCTACGTTTCATCAAGTCAACACAATGACCAACTGTCACTGAAATGGGTCGGTTTGTCTATGACGTGAAATGCTCTTCTGTGAAAACTGTGTTTTAAAAGGGTGCTGCGCATCCGTGCTGGGTACCTGTAACCGCCATCGGTGTGGAGAAAGATCTGGACTTCCTGCATTTGGTCTCGATGTTTGACTTCTTAGCTTCTCCTACAGAGCATAAGTCAAAGTTACACTTGTTAATACATACATACATACATACACACAAGACAGGAGCAGTATAGTGTGCAGTATAGTGGTTAACTCAACTCTCAAGGTACTGGGTCAGTGGGTTCGTTCCCAGATGCCTGCAGTCTAACCTGTAGGCTATGTTAAGCTAAATGCCCTACCTGCTCCTTAATGAGATAATAATAATAATAATAATTGGATAAAAGCGTCTGCTAAATGACTAAATAGTAAATAGTCAAGACATGCAGGTTGAAACTTGAGCAAACAATAAATACATAATGAAGAATGGTGTCAGGATACAACACACGCATGTTGAACGCTCAGTGAATAATACATGGATAATAAATACACAATAAACAGGGGTGTGTGTGTACCTGTGTCTGTTTTGTCGGCGGCCGGGTCCTCGGTCTGCGAGGCCTGGCGTCTGAGCCCCCTGCTGGGGTGGGCTTCACCTAGGACCTGGGACACAGACACCAGGGGGATAGCCTGGCTCTCCTGTAACACACACACACACACACAGACACACAGACACACACAGGCCCAATATGTGAAATATCGGAAGACGGCGTGAAATGATCAATATTAATGGTTGATTAAGCTACATTTGTCTGTGCTATTTCATTAAAAACAAATATAAACATTCTATTTTTTTATCGCATGCGGATGTGTTTATATGCAAAAACTACCACAGTTGATGTATTAAAAATGTATTACTATCGGTATCGATATTGGTCTAATTGCCCCCGGGGGACATTAAAGACCTACTCTTACTTTAGCTTATGAATATCAATATCATATATAATATAATTTATAATATAATATCTATATCAGCCCATACATTTCATATCGGTGTATCCCGAATAGCGTTTTTTATTACTTCAAATATTTAGACACATCTGGGTTTGATCACATAACAAATGTAGACACAACTGTGTGTGAACATGTAGAGATATTAGAGATGTAGAGATGTAAGACGGGGGGAGACTGTACCGTGTTGAAGAGCTCCGTGGTGAGGCCCAGGTAGTTGTGGAGGGCGAGGAAGGTGACCCTCTGGAGACGCACCATGATGATCTACAGATGACACGGAGACAGGTGAGATACATACCACTGACCTGTCGCCAACCAATACACACTTTCACATGACTTCCTGTAGAATAATCCACGCATTTGCTTGGCTAATAACAGCAATCTATCGCCGTCTCCGTGGTTACCTGGATGACCCGGACCAGGGTCTCGGGGTACTTCTCAAACACGGACTGGAAGGCGGCCGCGGGGAGCCGCAGGACGGTGGAGGCCGCCGCCGCCCGCGCCGACACCGTCTTGTAGGGAGCCGGGTAACCCTGGCAACCAGAGGAGGAGACAACGACAACGTGGATGGATGAATACTGACGTTTAAAAATGGAGGACGTTATAAATCAATGACACCGATACCAATGATCGCAACATCTGGCGTCTGGCACTGAGTCCCAGTCCAGATACTCTTCTCATGTGTGGAATGGCGATGGTGGAACGAGCTACCTAGCTAACTAGCTACCTAGCTCCCTATCTACCTAGCTCCCTACGAGCTGCAGAATCACTCTCAATCGTCAAATAAACATCTGAAGACCCACCTCTTCTACCATCCCATCTATTGTTTTTGCTGCATGTCCTATGCACTTGACTTCCACTGATGAATAAAATAAATACATTAACAAATCTACTAACCCTTGTGTAAATATAACAATATTATAGATATTGGAAGAGAAAGACGAGAGGGCGACGTGCACACGTACAGTGATGATGTCCAGCATGCTCAACAAGCTGTGCACGCTGTCGCCTGGCAACACATCCTTCACCACCGCCTCCGTCCCATCCTACGGCAACACAGAGGGTCAAAACACAAGGTGACATTTGACATTTAAACATCGAGACGTAAAGCACAACGTACATGGTCTGAAATGGTTTGAAAATGGCTTTTAGATTTTAAGATGCACTTGCATGTTGTCTACTTGTACTTGTCAGATGTTGACCAACTTAAACACACTCCACGCTACTGTTTTTAATCTGCACTTTTCAATCTAATTTAAGTTGTTAACACCTGTCCCTCTATATTTGGTGGCTCAAACACCAGCTGTCCAGTAATACAGTTATCATGAATGGAGTTGAATCCCTCGCTAGTTGTGGGTGTCAGAATGCACCCGGCGTTAAACACGAGACTTCAGCGACCTCTTTTGACCCTAGATCAGGTTTCCACAGTCGACACACACAGAGCACAGCAAACAAGCCCCTAAACAGCACTGGTGCCAAAGTTAGAAACACCCCCCGGTGTCCAGTAGGGCTGTTTGGACTACGAAACGGCAAGGTAGCACCCTCCATGTCATGATAGATAAATGAATGAATGAATGAATACCTTTTTAAAAAATAAAATAAAATAAATGTATGAATAAAAAACGCTATAAATAATAAATAAATATATAAATAAATAAATATAAAAAAAGTATAATAAATAAATAAATAAAAGTACACAATACAGAACCCCATGATTGTCGCACCGATGGGGAATTGAACGGAATTCAATGGCGGGTTGCCATGCCGACGTCGGCGGGTGCAAAAAAAGTGTGTCAAATGTGTCCTGGAATGTGGCCGACCAGGGAATGTGTGTGTGTGTGTGTGTGTGTGTGTGTGTGTGTGTGTGTGTGTTTGTCTGTGTGTGTGTGTCTGTGTGTGTTATGAGTTATGATTGGATCAGCCAAGTGGGAACACCCACACTGTAAAATGTATATTATTCAAAGATAAGTTAAGATATACTGTACTTAATTTTGACTTTTATTTTACCAGGTTAGTCCCTTGAAAATCTGTTTTTCGAGATAGACCATTAATACAATAATAACACAACAGACGGGATAATTCTTTTTTTCTGTATATATTGTATGGCCTTTTATAGACAGACAGAACATTGAAGACAGGAGAGTGTATTGTAAGAGAGAGGGAACAATGTATCATAGGATCAAAGGTGGGAATCGAACCGGCGGTCACTACAAGGACATTATCACTTACATGGTTAGCGCACTAGCGGGTTGAGCCACTAGAGCGGCCAAATATCAACCTCGGTGCGATTAAATTTAATGTTGCTTTTTCGCAAAACGTAAATTGTGCGGTATGTTCACAGTCCCGTTCAGCTCCACAATTGTTTTATTATTTTATTGACGTGGGGGAAAAAAATCGCACAATTGCGTTCAATGTAAAAGGACCTTTTACACAGTACACAGTACGCAGGGTCTGTGTGTGTGTGCGTGCGTGTGCGCGGGCGTGTCTTACGCTCTCGTGGATGCAGAGCTCCAGGCGTCCGTCCTGGACCACGTAGATGCTGTCGTCCAGGTCCCCCGGGCGGAACAGCGACTCCCCCTGCTGCAGCGGGATCACCACCATGTGACGACACAGCTCCAGGAAGAGGGGCTTCTCAAAGTGACCCAGCACCCTGGGTACATAGACGGCATAGACACACACAGAGACACACACAGGCTTTTGTGATGTGGGCTCATTTTGATTTTAAAACTGCTTTTATCTTAATACTGATTTTTTTTTTTTACTAACATTGTATTTCTGATTCCTTTTAAAAAAAAAAAATTTATTTGTATTTCTGATTCCTTTTTTAAAATATTTTTATTTGTATTTCTGATTCCTTTTTTTTTTTTTGTACTAGGTTGTGAAGCACAATCGCTTTTGATTGGATAAAAGCATCTGTTAAATGACTCAATGTGAAGGCGAGATGTGGACGGGGCGTTCCCCACCTGACGTTCTTCAGCATGTAGAGGACCTCGGAGGGCAGGTGGGAGGTCTCCACGTCGTACTGGTTCAGGTCCGCCTCCAGCAGGGAGGGGGGGGGCTCCTTGGGCTGCAGGGTGGGAGGTTCCCTCCGGATCCGCAGGATCCTGAGGGACACACAGGACCAGACACAGAATCAGAAAGAGCTTTACTGCCGGGTAAGTTTGTACATACAAGGAATTCGTTCTGATATGTGCAGTGCAGAAAAGGATGCACAAAAAATACGATACGGTGGAGTGTGTGTGGTTGGTGGCTGGTTTAAGCAGCCTCACCTGGCCCCGAGTCAGGCTGATTAGACTCTGGGGCTGCATTGGCCAATCGAGGCCCACAGGTTAAACCAGCCGTCACCGCACACACACTGTCACCGGACACGTCAGCACGTACCACCTGCTCTGCCTGCTTAAACATTCTCAACCTTACAAATAAACCGGTTCTACTCATCGACTACCTGTGTCCTGTGGTCGGGGGGACCCAGAAAAGCACTTTAGTGGTGTGTAGCAGGGCAGACTGCTAGAGATACGTGGCAAAAAAACTATGAATATTAAATACAGAAACTAAGAAATGAAATACATGCAATGTACAAATCCAGATATGAAAGTGCCATGTGTGCAATGGTTATGGATTAAGTCTCTTGCTTTCTTCCTTCCATCTTTCCTTCCTGCCTCTCACTACAAACTCCTTTCTTCCTCCCTTCCTATCACTACCAGCTCCTTCCTTGCGTGGTGTATCTCTACACGTCCCTGGTGGAGACTCACTTGGGTGGTGTATCTCTATACATCCCTGGTGGAGACTCACTTGGGTGGTGTATCTCTACACATCCCTGGTGGAGACTCACTTGGGTGGTGTATCTCTATACATCCCTGGTGGAGACTCACTTGGGTGGTGTATCTCTATACATCCCTGGTGGAGACTCACTTGGGTGGTGTATCTCTATACATCCCTGGTGGAGACTCACTTGGGTGGCGTATCTCTATACATCCCTGGTGGAGACTCACTTGCGTGCGATGGACATGACTTTGGTCCTCTTCCTGACACGCTGGCGAGACGTGGCGTTGGAGGCGGGCGTGGAGGTGGAGGTGGAGGACAGCGTCTGGACCTGAGATGTTTAACAACAGAGTGGAAGATTTTTGCACTGACATAATATCCAGGTATGAAGCCTAACCCTATGCATAACCCTGACAAGACAAGACAGAAAAGACAGAGTAAACAAACACAACACCACCACACACACTCGGGGGGAGCGCTAGCATGTCAGCACGTACCGCCTGCTCTGCCTGTTCAAACAATCTCAAACTTTACAATAAACCGGTTTAACCATCATCTGCCTGTGTCCTGATATCGAGGAGCCCCTTGGATGGCATGTGGCAGGGGAAACAGCTACAATGATAGAAATATAGACATTGACTATTTACCACCGCTCGAGGATGGAGGAGGAGTTGGTATGGTTCTGTGATTCGTACAGGAGTGGAACCCACCTTTCTCATGATCTTTCTGCCGTAGAACATGACCTTGTCTCTCTTCCTGAAGCGGTACTGGGGACCGGCCTGCTCTTCTGAAATACAACCAGCCTTTAGGACCCTGGGGAGGCTTCCCACAGTGTGTGTATGCTTGAGTGTGTGTGTGTTTTTATTTATATATATATATATATATATATGTATGTATATACGGTATGTATGTATATGTATGTATATAAAAAACTACTTCCTCATGTATTTCAAATATATTTCAGCAGCACATTGTTTAAATATGCTGAATCATTTCTTCATTTCTCACTAGTTTGTGTTCAAACAAGAAGTCTTCAACAGGAAAAAAAAGAGATACTCAGAAGGTGATGTACTTACTGGATAACTTGTATCGCTTATAGAAAAGAAACACGACCACGACGATGAGAGAGACCAACATCACCGCTCCGATTATTAACACCGTCAACTGGAAAAAATTAATAAAATAAAATAGCCTCCATTAAAACTGTTCAGTCATGACAATTTACTACATTACTACACAAAATACACAACAAGTTAACTTCAAAGCCACTACCTGTAGTTTAGTCAGCTAATGGATGACACATTAATAGAGTCCCCTTAGACCTGTGGGTCTCCACCTAGGGTTCCCTCATTTGCATATGGGATTACTAATCACTTAGTGTGGAGTGATATTGATTGGTTAAAATGATCAGACGCAAGTTGGGGGTAGGCAAGAAATTTCTGATCTAAAAATGGGGTTGCAGGCCTAAGAACGTTGAGAACCACTTAGACATACAGTATGAGGTGACAAGCTTTGTTCTTAAGTACTAAGACCAAGTAGTCTGCTGCTGTCAGAGACACAGAGAATCGCTTTAAATCACCATGGAAACTAGACTTCACTTTACCATCGAGGTCTCTGATTGGTCCTCGGCAAACTGCTGCACCCGGGCCTTGATCTTATTCCCCAGGGGAAGGAGACTCTGAAACATCAACAGACAGAGAAGATACAGTAAAATACAGTAAGAAAAGAGATTCCTCTGGACAACATATCTACAACATAAAAGAAGGGAGCTTTGAGCAGTATATTTGCCATCAACTCTATTTAAAACCATGTTAATAAACTACTTACTCAGTTTTAAATATGGAAAACGTTTTAACTAAACAACTAAACTAAACTAAACTTTTAAGTGAATGCCTAGTACAGAACATTACAATGAATTGACTACATTTCATATTACGTTTATTTAAAGGACCAGTTAATTTGATTTTACCACCAAACGTACCGGGTATATACTGCAGGTCTGGTCTTCATCCTCCATGCCTGGAGAGGAGGAGGTAAACACCACTCATTTCACACATTCACATTAAAAATAATTTAATTGAGGGTTGACTTAAAAAACGATGCACATTTATTATAACGTTTCATTATCAATACATTATCAATACCCCCTTGCATGTGTTGTGTGTGTGTGTGTTGGTGCATGTGCGTATGCACCCCGAATTGCAAATATAAAGTAATCTTAATCTTAGTTAAGAGTATTCATTTGTAAAAAGAAAAAAAAAATTAAAAAAAGAATTAGACATGAGAAGTTACGGTAAATGTTGCTCAACATTAAAACCACACTGCCACGCTGTTTGAAAACAAACCGCTCGCCACTGGTGGTCTTACATAAACTCTTTTAGCCCGTGTGTAATGGGATAGGCCTACACCCCCCCCACGATACTCCACTACACTCCACTAATACTCACCAGAGACGTGCCGAAACGTGGCTCATGAGAAACAGTGAGCGTTAAATGTGCTTAGAACAAGTTAAGCAATTGGACGCATGCAGAATAAAGAGCGAGGGTCACTTTCACTCGCATTGGTTCGGGTTTTTCTTTTTGCAAAACGGGCATAACAAACCGATTCGGCGTTAACTTAACTTCTACCAACGCAATGCATAGCGCTATGCACGATGGCAGCTCAAGGCGCGTTAACGGACACACTAATACGTTATAAGACGTTAGTTACCGTAAATAACACAATCAATCACAATCTCCAATCTGTCAATGCGTGTCCGCTGCAGAGGTCCTTGCACAGAGTGACAGCTAGAAAGAAGTGAGCTAATTTGCTCCGACGCTCCCCTGCATAAAAAAAACAACCAATACGTCTTTAAAAAGACACTCTGTCGTATTTCTAACCAGTCATTTGTACACAAACGCGCGTCCAAGTTGTTATGTAGTGCACACGCTTTGTTGCGGAACACCCCCTCTGTGGTGCACAATAAGTAAACCGCGCTCCCATTGGCTGAGAGGAGCGCGTTTCAGCCAATCCCCGTGCGTGTTGCTCCAGAGTTAGCCACTGTCAAGTCGTGCTCAAGGTGAGTGCGTCTTATTTGACTGTTTTCTGTCAAAACTAAATATCATATTGTATTTTGTTGAAAGGCAAAGTCGTAGGTGTAACCTTTCAGTTCGTGTAAATAAACAGAATTAGAATAGGCCTGTTGGATGTCGCAAAATCATACAATATGAGCAGAGTCAATGTAGCATTGGCTATCATGCTGTATCTGCTGTGTATATCTATATATCCATATATTTACAGTCTATGTATCTGCTCCACTACGTATAATCTAATACTGAATTCAAGACACTTATAACACATTTACGTTGATTTAAATAAACATAGAAGGGAAATAGGCATGCCAGGATTACGCAATATTATCCAATATATGCAGAATGAATGAATGGTGGTGGCTGCATATGCTCCACATTACTTATCATCCAACACTAAGAATGCAACACACTGATCTGTCTTTGCAGTGCTATTGTTTTTTTTTTTGTATATATTTTCTATTTTCTATTGCTTTAACAGTAATGTAATGTAACAATCCTCCCCCGCCGGGATTTATAAAGGAATCTTAATCTAGTTAGAAGTGAATGAATCAACTCTCAGAATCAGAAAGTTGTTTATTGCCATTTGCCGTTTCAAAAACACGCATTGGAATTTGCCACGGGTCTGGAGCAACACTTAAGGCAGTAACATGGACAGGGTAAAGTGCGAGACAAGACAGTGCAAGACAAGACAGTGCAAGACAAGGCAAAACAATAGGTACAGCAATGGTCTTAGTGCAAATGGTAAGTATGTAGGTTCGGAACTCTCCAGTGCAAAATATTGCATTCTAAATATAAATATAAATATAAGTAAATATAAATATT
>OOFB01016638.1:0-27231 GCA_900323305.1 Trachyrincus murrayi | reverse complement strand
TCTTTTTCTAACTGATTAACACACACACACACACACACACACACACACACACACACACACACACACACACACACACACACACACAGGTTTTTAGCCTTACTTGAAAACCCCTTGAGAAAAAATCCCCCTAGACAAGCCTGTGATACCTCGGAACAGGTGCCTGAATCACAATTATGGAAAATGTGCTCACATTCACTGTAGCCTAAACATAAGCAACATTTAGACCTATTTACAAAAACAAATAATTTCCATGAGAAAAATCTACACTCACCAAATTTAAGAATGTCACCTCATCTAATTTTTACTGGCACCTTTAGAACACCTTGGACAAACACCTTAATTACTTAATCTGTGTCACTGTTCATGGTCAATCTTTCAGCAGCTAGTTATCATCATCCTGTATCATCACATTATTTAACTATATCATCACATGCTGTGATTAGATTTCCCCCCCATGTTACTCTCACACTGTGTTTTGTATAGTTTGTCATAACATTATAACTAGTAGGCGGGACTCTTTTCCCTCTGTGGAAGACAATGTTCACTAATGAGCGATTCCTTCTTTATTCATGCATGTCGTCTTCCAGTGAAGCAACCTGATTTGATATCAATAGAAACAAAGTCAATGCAGTCTCCATCTGTTCTCCTCTTATCTGTCAAATAAAAAAAAATATTTAATGCATCGCATTTCGTGGTTCACAAAGTCACTCAGGATGGAATCAGGGAGAACCGGGCTATGAGATTGGTTTTGAAAATGTTCTTCTGGAATGGGCCGTCAATCCGAGCAGCATTGTGCTACGGTGAATCTTCGAAGAGATCATCCAGGATCAGCAATGTTTTTTCCAGATACGTTTAGCTTTTATTCAAGAGTTAGTCAAAGGGCACATTCAGAAGTAAAGTTTTTTTTGTATTTTTAAGACGGCGAAGGATTCGTTTTTGAGGTGAAATAGCATATCAACATTCTATGCTATGTGTAGGATCACCAACACTTGTTGATATTCCCCTTTTTTTCGTGTTAAATATACTGTGAATAGCAATCCTATGACTCCCGCTTAAAAACCATTGGTATTTTGAGACACACCGTGGCCTCTCACATTCCCAGTCTGTTATTGTCTCGGAACTGTGACTTTTATTGGAAGTGTGAAGGCTAAGACAGGTCTTCTGCGAAGTTGCGTGGTAAACGTCTGTAGCGTTGCTACGAAGAGAAGGGGTTGCCACGGGTGCACACATCCAAAATATCACAACGGCGGTCGGTGTGTCAAACAGCCGCTGATTTGTTGAACAGGGAAAGGATATCTGGTAGTAACGTGGAACTGAAGAACCCGGCAGTAAAGCAAAGTTGGAAGAAAAAAAAGAAAATGGAAAAACTGAAAATAGAGACACTTAACATTTGTATGTGAGAAATCTCTTACAATAGCAGAGTCACAATGGCTTCTGGTGGTAACCGGCAAACGTGTCTGTTATGTTATGTCTAAATATGTTACGTGTTTGCATTTGCTGAAGCGTGATTCAGGAATAAATAGGGAAGGCTATATGTTGTAGTAATATGTTGCGCAATGCAACTATATATAATACATAATATAATATATATATACTAATATATACGCGGCCTATGTCACTCGGCGCAGTGCGCATATAGTGGGCAAAGGTCTACAAAACTGCAGGTCATCTGCTGGCAATTAAAAGATTGTTATTATGCATCCAGCACAAGTGTTGACCTGGTTACCTTCCACAGACATGGTGGGGGGGCATTCCATGATGTCTTGGTGTGAACAGCTCCATCACACACCTGGGTTCGTCTCACAGATGTAGGTGATGCATCAATCAAAAGATTATTTGGCTTGAGCAGACTCTGTCATTTACAGTTAGGTCTGAACTGTAGCTTATCATTAGGCCTGCTACGGTGTTGGTGTAACTAAATGGTTAGGTAAAAGCTGCGGTCTATGAATGCTATCCTTTGGCCAGAGCAAGTGAGTGTCAGCTGACCTCCATATAATCAAAATGCACGAGAGCTATAGTTGCACTCTGCCAAAAGCTTAACATTTCCTCGTTCAGTTGTATTGTCTCTCAACCGAGAAAAAGATCGTGTGTATCTCTAGATATACATTTGGTAGTTATACATGCAATTTAAAGTTGTTAAATAATCAATTCTGATGTAATGGCTCTAATGGAGAGGGTCAATGGTTTTCTGGATGAAATGTCACTTCATCTAATAGATGGAAGAGGTCAACGTGCACAATAGCTAGACTTTAAGCAGATTTATCTTTTAATTTCACATGCAAGAGTGTCATTGAAGTTAGGTCATTCTTGGTTGTAATATCAGTAGCTGTAAGGTCTTTGCAATGGAAAGGAAAAGGTGTTGGTCTTAGATCACACATTAAAATCGATGTGCTCAAAGACTCCATTGTGTTGCTTCATTTAGTTTTATTTGTACAATGAAACGTGTACATATGCACGGTTTCCATGAACCAGCTTGTTGACATGGTAACTGAAGAGGCCATTGTGTGACATGATTATGCCATGAAACTTGCTCGAATAAGTTTTATAATTACAAACATTTGAGGATAACAGTCATTGTGATGGCTTTCTTAGCATTCTTGTTATTTGAATTGTCAACTGTTTGGTTAACTACATTGTACTTGTATATGTACCATACCATCTTACCATCGAGGATTTGTTAATAATAATTAAAATGTCATTTAAATCTCTTCAACATCTCTAAACAAGTCGGCCTAATCTCTAAAATAATCAGCTGTATTCAAATGTACATATCTTATAATGGAGGACGTCAACAATTTATTTTCTCTTCTTTTCGTATTTCCTCTGTTCTGTTGTCTTAGTGAATGAACGTGTTCAATGTGTACAATATTAGTCAGTATTCAGCTAACCAAACAAGGGCTCAAGCTGTGGTATAATTGCCTCTATTGATATAAAATTGAACAATCATATGGCTGTAATTTCAACACACAAACAAAAATACAGTTGTAACGGCCCAATCAGGCTGGGGCTCTGTTGTTCAGAGCTGTGCTCAGCCATAGTCAAAATGTAAATTGCTCTACAGTCAGATAGATAAATAGTCGCAGGCCACAGTGGTGGCGGTATTTGTGGTGGTCTAAGTAGCCTGCCTGTGTAGCTCGCTGTGTAGCAAACTATGCTGATAATTGTGCAATCTGTCTTTCCCCAGGGGTTGTATGGGCCCAGGTGATGATCCATGACCATGCCCATGGAAGGGCCTCTCTGACCTGATACACCACAGTAGGCGTTGGGAACCAAGGGGGGGGGGAGTGGTGGTGGTGGGGTTGAATTACACAGCCTTGCTCAGACCATGGTCAGAGCTCAGCCGAACCGGCCTCCGAAACGAGGAAAGGCTTCGAAGGAACAGAAGGGGAGCATAAGAGGAAGGAAACATAAAGAGAAAAATAAGCACAGGGCAAAGAAGAGGAAGGTGGAGAAAAAGGCACACCGGAATCGGAACGGAAGAAGGAAGACGCCATTGGCAGGCGATGGAGACGCACTTGACTGCTGTGTCCTGCTCACGCGTCTGGAGGAGAAGAGGCTTCTGGGTAAGGTGAAGCATCCCTCAAAGGGAGCAAAGCTGAAAAGTGTGAAGGATAAAAAGAAGGAGCAACCCAGCACGACTCAAAGAAGGACCAAATCCAATCGACCGCTTAAAAGGAACTCTTCTGGAACCAATCGACAAGCAGCAGAACCAAAACCCAACCAATCGGAAGCCTTACTCACACCGGCCTCAGCCGCCTTTGAGCCTCGCCGGAGGAGAATGGCCTCGCTCAACGCAGAGGCCGTCAACAGCTTGCTGCTCCACAGAGCCGACGGTCAGACATCGAGTCTGCATAAGAAACAGCAGCACACCAACCGGGGCCTCGCTACCGATGGTGGACTCACTAAAGCCACAGCACCAGAGGAACATAAAGGAGATAATATTAAGGAGCTTAGCCAGGACCTTCAAGCCGACGTCAGCGGGAGACCTAGGAAAAAGAAGGCCAGGAAGGAGCCTGAGAACATAGACTGGTCGGCCGTGTTCACTCCAGCTCCCAGACGCCAGGCCGGCCTCACCGCTGCAACGCTGCTCAAACTCGCCAGCGCTCCGTATGGAAACCGGCGCCAAAAGAAGACTGATGCCGTGCCGGCAAGCGGCGATAAAACGCCCATGTCCCCACAAAAGGAGACAATGTGTGAGCCGACGGGTGGAGAACCAGCGCAGACCAAAAGATCAACACATCAACGCACTGAGCTCAAACTCAAACACGGAAAACAGGATATAAGGGAACTGGTCCACTCCCAGCAGGGCTCTCCCATCCTGACATGCGGTAGCGTCTGTAAAAGCGAGACATTTGATCACGAGGACCAGTGGCGAGGGAAATCGGGCATGCAGGAGTGCTACAAATGCGGATCCCGGTGTAGCCCCGTGGTGGGGTTCTCTCTAAAGGCCATGAAAGAGGAGCAGGTGGAGAACGGTTTGTCCCCCTGCTACTGCTGTTCCCAGGAGATGTGCATGGAGTACTGCCACAGACTCGCCCTTTTCCTCAAGGACAAGAGCTTCAACGAATCCGAGGAGGGCTCGCTGTCCAAGGTGTTCCACCACCACCATCACCACCACCACCACCACCATCACCACCACCTGCAATCGCCTCACTCCATTGCCCATCCGGCGGCCATTTCCGATACCCATTACCCACGCGAGTACACATGTTGCCCCGGTTACTACGTCCACTTTAGCCATTCGGACACCCCGCCCTCCTCCATTGCCCCGGTCTCGCTATGCTCCAGGAGTGCTAAAAGATCCAAGATGCTCCCTGACACTGGCCAGCAAATCCCGGGGATCTCTCATCCGTTGTACTGCTGCACCTCGGTGGGGGCATGCTATGGAGAGGCCTGCAGAATGAACGGCTACTCCGCCTACGCCAGTGGGATCCCAAACAGCATTGGTAGAAACGGCTGCTCTCTCTGTACCACCAACGACTGTACCAAATGTAACCATGGCATCAAAACCGGTAAGCTGACACCAGTTTTGGTTCATATAAGATAATGCAGGTGATGTTTAGCTGTGTTATTAGAATGTACAGTTGTAGTTAAGTTTTTGTTTTAGTTATTTGTTTTTAATTATACAGTTATATGATTTGATTTACTTTATTATCCCTTGCATATATTCATCGTGAATAAATACGGAAAATACACAGCAAAATACATCAACAATTCTCACATCTAGTGTCACAGTCCATCTGGCCAGATAGAGAGAGAGAGAGAGAGGAGAGGGGATGGGTGGATGACTTTGTGTTTGCATTAAAAATAGCGATGGCAGAGGCGATGAAAGAGGTGTTTGAGTCTGTTGTTCTTGGAAAAGGGGCCCGTGGGCGACGGCCAGAGGGGGAGAAAGGTCAGCTCATTGTTCAGGAGGTGGATGGGGTCAGACAGGATTTTATTTGTATTCAAGTTATTGAGTTGGAGTGTAGATACATTGAGAGTCTCTGTGCATTGAAAATGATTGTGAGTGAAATCAAAACGTTTTGAAATGCTTTAGAATGTCATTAATGTGTGTTCTACAGCGTGTCGTGTGCCAGTATTGCAATGTTCTCTCCCTCCCCTTCATGTAACACCCCCACGAACACACCCACAGTTCCCCCTTTATGGCGGCAACCACGAATCACAGGAATTGCTGTAGTATGAGTAGCACAAGTCATGCTAGCCGACCCCCGCCATCGGTTATAGATGCCCACAGCATGCGTGTGTGTATCCATGCATGTTTGTGGCTCCACTTGCTATGCCGTTACAACCACTAATTGCTGTTTATTTTCCTGCAACCTCGCTGCAACAAAAAACAATTGAGTGTGACTCATGTTTCAATTATTTAGCTGTGAAGCGAAATGCTAACGACACGCGTCAACTGGTTAACACTGTGGTCAGCGGAGGAATGTAAAAAAATGTTTTCCTGTCCTTTCACTCTAACTAATATACGTTTTTATTGTATTTTTTCCATTATTTCCATAGAGAACTTCTCACCGGTTGTCGGCGATCACCACAGCCCCTCCTCCGTTCCCATCTCTCCCAGCCCGCGAACCCTCACTGGTTGCCCCGTTCCCACTGTGCCTCCAGCTGGCCAATCAGTGCCCCACGTTCAGACCCCTCTCTCGGACCCCCGGCAACCGCAGCCGCCATCGCAGGTGGCCCAGGAGAGTCAGCAGAGCGCCAAGGCACCCAGTGGCACAAAGTCTGGTGCTCGCAGAGCGGCCAGCGTTGACTCTGCTGTGCCCACACTCGGCAGCGATAAGAAACACAAGAAGCAGGGCTCAGCCAACGCGCTCGACAAGAAGTCAAAGAACAGTCGCCGGAAAGCCACAAATGGCTGGCGGCCTCTCGGCCTGTCCTATCAGAAGGAGGTTTTCACTGTGGTACGTGAAGAGGTTTTGTCCAGAGACGTTTAGTCTCTAAATGATCACTCTTGACAGCCCGTAATGTGTATTCTGCCTGAGGGAAGTCATCCTGTCCCTGTGTGTTCCCAGGAGCAGGAGGCCCCTGTGCTGAGGAAGTGTTTCGAGGGGGTCCACAGGGACGGGGAGGTGATCCGGGTCAGGGACACGGTTCTCCTGAGATCTGGACCCAGGAAGAAGTCTCTGCCTTACGTGGCCAAGATCTCAGCCCTCTGGGAGGACCCTGAGTCAGGTAGGAGGAGTTCCCCGTTCAGAAAGTAACGAACCACCATGCATTTACAGCAGCTGACACATTCAAGCTCTGTATTGTTTGAAGCAGAACATCCAGGGGGATTCGACTGAAACCCGCATAACCATTATGTAACAGAACAGTAATGGGACAGGTCTTTATGAGCCGTCCTGCTTGCGTCCATCTTGGTTAATAACCGTTTGTTTTGTGTGTGTGTGTGATTTGCAACAGAAGAGATGATGATGAGTTTGTTTTGGTACTATCGGCCAGAACACACACAGGGTGGGCACAACCCCAGCGTGCATTGTGAGGTGAGCACACGTTCTGAATGTTTCATATCCATAGCCTGTTGGACTAGTCTGGGGCTGCCACTGACGAGTATTTTTCTATCAATTAATGTTATCGATTCTACCGATGCCTTTGACTGAGAGCAAGAGATATAGAAAGGAGTAATACTTGGTGGAGTAATACTTGTTATTTATTTAATATTACTATATACTGTAAGATATAGTAATATTCCCCATGTTCCTTTAACTTAAACCTTTAATTATAGTGATCACCATTATTCAAATGTTATATAAATTCCCTACACAAAGACATATGCTTCACATAATGTCAGAAATAAAAGAATTAGATGAGGTAAACATCCCAACAAGCCCAACACACACTGTCCATCAGCGTAGAATCAGCCCAGAGCCTAAACATGTTCTAATCAACATCTCATTCATTGAAATCTAAGGTAGCAGGCCAACGAGTGATTATGACTTTAATAATGAGCGTGTGTAGCAGCCACAATGGCAAAGGCTCTCCCTTCTAATAATAACGCGTTGGTAATTTGTTTCATAAACATGAATAGACTACACTTATTAAGGAGCCGATCACACAGAACTGCGTCTTCTCTTCCGTTGACGATCGGGGCTACTCCGCGCCCGGCGCCCCAAAGTTGAAATATTTTAACTTTCATGTGTGATCAAAAAAAGAAAGCAGCTCAGCACAGGCGCGCTGGGTCAAAACTGGGTCAAAACGCCTCCTGGTAGGGGTGTATTGATTTAAATCGACGTTTAAGCTTCCATAACACAACATTTTACCGCATTTGACGTCGACGAATCGCTGCAGCCCTATTTGACTCTGAATTCGATACTTGTTGGTTCATTTCAATACACAGGGAAAACAACAAAGAAGCACTGCTAAGATAGTGACAGCATGCGACTTAGTGAGACAGCCAGGAGGCAGATGTGTGGTCACTAACTCGTAACTGTAATCTCGCTCTAGAACGAGATCTTCGCATCGCGTCACCAGGATGTCAACAGCGTTGCCTGCATCGAAGACAAGTGCTATGTCCTAACATTGGCACAATATTGCCGGTGAGTGAGTGAGTGAGTGAGTGAGTGAGAGTGATGTGAGTGAACACGGGAACAAGTGAGTGATGAGGGAGTGATTGAGTGAACACACAAACAAGTGATTCAGCGAGTGAGCATCACTCATAGTGATAGTGTTTTATAAAAACGAAAAAAAAGAAAGTGTAGGAACATGGCGAGGAAGAGGAGCTGCTCCCTATGTACTCCCAAGTACTTAAATAGTTAAGTACTTGTAAGTCGCTTTGGATAAAAGCGTCTGCTAAATGCCCTAAATGTAAATGTAATTCTAAGGTGACCAAAACACAACCATTCTTATTTTCATGGGATTCTACACCAACTAAAACATACGTGTGAATATTATATTCCATTTCTGCCAAGTCTGTTTTCCCGCTAGATGCCGCTAATACAACACTGCACCTTTAAGAAAGTATCACAACCACGATGGCAGCAGTGTAACCAGAGTGTTTGTGTTCTGCATGTTGTCAGATTTTGTGCCTTGGTGAAGTGCCGTAAAGAGGGTGTCCGTCCCAACGCCGCCTCCTCGGTGGTCCCGCCCACTTTCACCCACGCCATGCCAGCCCACCGCTGTGTGCCCGACGACGTAGACGCGGACCTGGTGTTCGTCTGTCGACATGTCTACGACTTCCGCTATGGACGCCTCCTCAAAAACCTGCAGTAGCAAGCCTTGTCCTAACATGTTATGCTCTTTTTTTCTTTCCCTTCTTCCAGAACCCATTGCTAGTCTAGTCTACCTACGTATCACCATATGAGAGAAATGAGAATGGCCACCATAGTCTTGAGTAGGGAATGTGTCTTGTCTAAAAAAGAAAAAAACTACTACTATGAAAAACAAAAAAATATGGGGAACTCTACGAATCGACATGGCAGTTATAGAAATACAATGTGAATAGTGGGTGTAATTGCTTTCTGGCACTGTAGTAAAGTGTGAAGTGTTTTGAGAGAGCTGTACTGTTCTCTGCTGCTGCGAACGAGAAACGCAGTAGCTTTCTAAATGAAACGTGAGACCTAATAGAGCAGCGGTATAGTGCTGAAAGATGAAACAGGTGAAAATCTTATCTGTCAGCGATACGCGCTACGAAAGGTCTCAGTGAAGCACATGAACTAATGGGGGCTAAAGCCTACCGCTGGGCTTTGTGTAAAAAGTTCAGCAGCTCGCCAGAATACGACGAGAGACTTCTCAAATGTAGACGTGAAAGTCTTAATCTCATTTTTATTTGGATTGTACTGCTGCCGTTGCCCAGCCGTCCACTTTAAAAGGGGGATGTGTCCCGGGAATTTCTCGCTTCTTATTGCTAGAAAGAACTATAATTAGTCTCCAGGAGAAGGCGAGGTGCATCTTTCCCATCCTGAACTGGTATTGAACACCAGGGGTGGTGCACCACGCCGCTCGCAGGCAATCTGGACAGAACCTCACTTCCACACTCACGGAACCTGCGTTCTACTGCTGTAGTCAAGATGCATCGTAAATCGCATTTCAGCGTGTTTGGTTTAGCCGGTGTAAACATGGGGCCAAAGAGCCAACCTATTACAAGGATGTCCTATATGGGTAGGGTATCTGTTGTGATGCTAATGCTAAAGTATATTTTTTTGGTTGTTTTTTTTCCTTCCCCCTAGCGGGTATGAATTTGGTATGAATTTGAATCCTGTGTCATCAGGTTGTGTATTTGCATTTATATATGTGGGTGAGTGTACACAGCAGATGGAATCAGTTAGTCACATATTTTGTCGTTGCTTCCTGACTGAAATGAGGTGTACTTAGCGTAGAGCTGATGTGATGACTCATTCCTGTGTTTTCCAAGAAGATATGTATTTATTTCTTTATTGAGAAGTTATAATTTATTTTAAAAAAAAGGTAAATTTTAAACAGATATATTAGAGAGCGGTTAAAAGGATGACTTTCATTCCTGGTTTTGAGTAGGAGTGTGAGTGTGTATTTCCTCTCCAGCTGCACTGTCTTTACGATGTCTTTACAGAGTTAGGTGTGTCAGTTGCTTGCCATAGACTTATTACACTTTTAAACCTTATCAAACACAGCCTTTCCAATGTAACCAATAACACTTCATAAAAATAATGTGTGCTCCACTCCAAGAAGATACTATGGAGATGGTTTAAAAATGACCAGAACTTAAAGACATTTCCTCTTTCTTTACCTTACATGCTCCCTTGCATTTATGTTCTGCATTACATGTGCTTCCTTCGCCCTTATGTAGACGCTGAAGTTGTGTCCCTTTCCCCTTAAAATACAACACATGCTTGAGTTTGTTCCCCTGATATGAACCTTATACGCTGTTAGCCTTTACCCTCGCTTGTGCTGCCTTATTGAACATTCCTAAGCTAGAGTTTAGCAATGTGTGGATCATCCTAGCCTGTGCTAAACCATAGCATAGCTCACCCAGTTCCCCAACAGTCGCCCTAACTGTGGCGGACCAATGCAAGTTTAATCTGAGCCCCACCACGGTTTCATAATAAAGTACAAAAAATGGTTTCCTCTGAAGATAAACATGAAAGATAGCTGTGTGCTTGTTTGTAAGAGCACAACAATTTCCATGGGCTTAGTGTCTTGATTTTCCTTTCAAAGTGCACCAGATGGATCTGTTAAAGTTAAAATGTAGAAAACATTTCTCCCAGGGGGCCTGCCACCAGACCCTGCTAATGGATTTGAGGTCGCCCTCCACGCCAGTTTCTCATAATCCTGTGGGGCAGCGCTGCTGGGTGGCCAATACTATTGATATGATCTAATGGACAAAATGGAGTTTGATCAGTTGGATCAGAACCCAAGATGGTTCAGGTTAACTCATTGTATCTTCTGGCAAAAGTAGTTCAAAAGTAAGAGTCCAGTCAAGTATAAAATATAATTCCATTATTTCCAATTCGATTTGAAAATACATTTTTGTGTTTGACAGAAGTTTATAGGAGTTGACTTCCACCCCGCCCTCTAAACCTGCCTTCTGAATAAGCCAAAGGTTTTTAAGTTTAAATTCATACATCTCCCAATGAACTGAATCAGGGTTTTATCTCTGACTGGACACCCCAACACCCCAAATGTCACCCTACATTGCATAGAATAATAGGTCATAGTATGGTAGATCTGGATTGCTTAGTTGCCCCTTCGACGTTCTTCTTCAGAGCTGGAAGTCCCTTACTTATTATAGCTGCCTTAGGAGTCACTATAGATCCACTATGGTTTGTAAAGATGTGCGATACATTGTCTTACACGCCCCTTCCTTGTGCCTGTTCCAACTAACCTGTATTCCAAGTTTTGAAGCAAGTGTGATGATGAGCAATTACTGTTATATGAATGCACCTTCCAAATACATTTTATTTTTGTCAATGCTGGTTTGATCTTGAATCACAACAAAGAATTATTGTCTGTACCAAAAAGGAGTAGGGTAATTGAAAAAAATAATTTTTCCAACTTGTATAAAAACTTTAATCAAGTGGTTTACTTGTTGTGGATTTATATTCCTATTCTGAGCATGGAATTCTGAGAGCATCTGGGAACTATTAATCACAGCACAGATCATTTGTATGGTTTTAAATGGATTTATGTAATATAAAATAAAATATTTAATTGTAATAAATAATATATGAGTTTGAAAGAAAGTGAGTTTTATTTCATTTGTCGGCTGTTGCAGTTTGTCTTGAAGATGGTCTTGTAGTAACTATCCTTCTCCTCAAGGGGGCAATGCATCCCTTCTACGGACGCGTACAGCTTGCACTGCCCATTTCAGATCATTTCATTTGTACATGATTCAAATGACAAACAGTTGGGCAACATAGAAAATAGATAACATCTCCACTTGCTTTTAATCTGCTTTGCATCATTATTTTCTCAATTTTCTGTAGCCTACTCAATCTGTAATGCCCCGCCTAGATATAGATATGTTCTCTCTTGTTTTTGTTCCGATTTTAAGGATATTTATTGTGATGGAAACAGTAGCCTAATACTGTAGCTGTAGTTTACTGTAGCATTGTTGCTTTAGTTTCTGGTGGAGACGAGGATACTTTGCAACCACAAATTACATTTACTGACACAATGAAATGAAAGGGAGAGAGCTCTTAAAGTTGAAATTGGACTTGAAATTCACTTTCTTTTTAGCATAACATTGACCATTGCTCACAGCAAAAGGCTGACTATTTTATAGAAACGTTTATTATTTTGTGCTTCGCAGTTGATTCATTGAAAAGTACTTGTTTAATTAGTCAAGTACAGACTTAATAGATTTGGAAATTACACAGGAAAAAAAATACATACAACATAAACTGGTTACTATTATACTTAATGATACTGGGCAGGTTGACTCAAAACTGCACAGGAAATAACATAACTAACACTATACAGTAATAGCAACCAGCATTTACAGTTACACACAAATTAAAATGCATTAATTGTTTCTGGGTAACACTGCATATGGCATTTGGGGATTTCCAACTGCAAGACCGATCAGACAAGAAACAAACCTGTTGAGTTATAAATCCTACATTAGGTATCTATAATATCTATATATCTATATGATCAAACACATAACAAAAAAAGGCAGGATAAATAAGATTCAGGGCTCAAATCAGGTTTGATTCCACAGGGACTACTACTATTCACTAAACACTTCCTTTCCACTAAACAACAGGAATCAGGGAAGAGGGCTATAATGGATAGTTCTAGACCTAAAAAAACAGTTCTAAAACAATATGCTAGTTATCACCGTATAGTTATTTCTCTGGCTGGTGAGCGTCATCCTCCTCAGAGCTGGCCCTCTCCCCATTCACTTCATCTCCATCTCCATTCTGTGTTTGGTCTGGCATGGCACCGCCATCGGAGGTCTCTCTGTTCTGAGATGGCCTCAACAGATACTCCAGCTCCTCTGCACTGATGGCAACCTTCTCTGGGATCAGCCACCTCTTGAAGTGCTCCAGGGCACTGGGGGTAAGAAACGCAGTACACCAAGACAAGGGAATCAATGGACACTCGAGGACATACACAACCGGTACGTCTCCCCCTATTTGATTGACACACTGAACGTAAATGATGCAATTAAATTATGTATTAAAATACCTGCCTTTATTAGACTGCGGACATTGGGGTTCGACTGGGAGTCAAATACCGCATAACAACTAGTATCCTGCCCCCAAAATTGATTTATATTCTTTAGGAATTAATTGGTCAAATTTGATCTACGTAAAAAAATTAAAGTGGTGTATGATGTTGTTAATTCAAGCGACACGCACCCCTCATCCAAGTCACCGCTTTGGAAAAGCTCAGAGGTGTCTGTGTCGTGCAGGAATCTGTCCCAGCATTCCTTCTTGGCTTGAGACAAAGACTTTAACATGTCCCTGGAGGTAACATCACTGGAGAGGCCCTTTAGTTTCTTCAGACGACTCTCTAAAAAGCCAAGATATAGAAAATACATTTGGTCTACATATAAGCAGCATATATTGATGAAGTTCAGAATAAATGGGAGAAACAATTACATTATTGTAGTAATTTGGGGTATGGTAGGTTAAGAGGTGTAAATTAGGCTACTTTTATACGCACATTCAAATGAACAGGTAAAACTGCAGAGTAAATGGCTTGTTAAGAGTGATGAAGTCCACTAGTGGGATAACACAAATACCTAAACTGGCTATGTAGATTTCGGAATCATCCATAGGTTCCCACTTTGTGCTGGTACCATTTGGAGATTGCACATTTGCTGATTGTCCATTCGACTGTCCGTTCACTTGCGAGGATGGCAGGAATGAGTCTGTGAAGAGAGTATTATTTTCTTGATTCGCCACTTCGTCTTGAACTTCTGGCAAAGTCGAACAGATGTCGGACCACAGCTCTCCACTAGACCGGACCTCTTGGACACCGAAATCGTCCATATTATTCTGACGCACTCACTTCGTTGTTGAACAGACACACATGCAAGAACCTGTTATGGTTAAGATTGTCTTGAAGGCACATAGACAACTTGTCGAATCCTAGGTACAGACAGAAAGAGAAAAGCAAGTGAATAGTGTTAAATAATGTATCCCTTTAAGCAACAATGTGTACATCCTTCTGTGTTGCATACTAGAGCAATCCACTAGCAAGCTAATGTGTACATGCTTAGATAATAGTTGAGCAAGAACCGCTTAATGTTGAACATTGCATTCATTCAACATGTAAAATAAAGACTTCATTCAATAGTTTCTAGATATTACATGACAACATCTTACCCATGTAACTAAAGGGAATAGAGCATTAGCTGATCAGATATCCTATTCTAGCTCTGCTTTGCCCATGGCTTATGCGTCACTACAAACAACTTCCTTATTTTGAGTACAATGATTGGACGCCGTAGCTGCCCATCAACAATTTCGAAAAGTGATTGGACGACATGAAGTTTGCTCCAACTCTCATTGGCCAAGATTGTTTAGTTCTTTGAAGGGGGTCATGTCATTAAACGCGTCCCTCTTCTTGGACGTCAATGTTGATAACAACACAGTAGGGTACACTTTCTGCAGGTAAACTGTCTACGTTATTTGCCTAGAATCGCCATCTTAACTTGGCGGTGCACTTACAGTTCTTGCTTGGGCATGTTGCTAAACCGACGGTAGCTTTCCGTAGTATATGCCAACCTACGTGTTGTACTCTTGATTACAGGAAGATCTTCATATGAAATGCGAGCCGTACATCGGCTCGTCGTACTGGCAATCCCCATGGGCGTGCTGCTGTCCCGGACGATGGCGTGGATGTCGAGTGGCAAAACCCATCCCGAACTCATTGGTCGACTAAGGGGTAAAAGTGGCACCAATGTGAAAGATCTCGACCCACTGGCGATATACGTCAATCTCTCTCGCCTCAACATTCGCGCTGACACTTTTCATGGGAAAAGTGTTGTTTTGTACATTACACATGCAGACAAGCTTATGTGTGTTCTCGTTACTCCTTTCAGAACATGGGGTGATCCGCACTGACGGGGTGTTTAACTCCATGCTGGCTACAGACAGAGCGCTATATTCTAGAAACGATGATTATGCTGACTCTCCACAGTCCATCGGTACACACACACACACACACACACACACACAATGATATTATGATAAATCAAAAGTAATATAGTGAAAGTGATGCATTTCTGATATATAGTGATGCTTGTTCTTAACACAGGATACAGTGCAACAATAAGTGCCCCACACATGGTGAGTAGTCAAATATTACATTTAAAAATGGGCTGTAACAGATTGGATTGAGTACTTATCAGCATATTACATTGGATGATTAAGCATTGTGTATTAATGTGTTCTCTTGGGCTTTGACTTTCCTTTCAGCATGGCCATGCTCTGGAAGTGTTGAGTGACAAGCTAGTTGAGGGGGCATCAGTACTTGATGTGGGCTCAGGAAGCGGCTATCTCACCGCCTGCTTTGCTAGGATGGTAATCTCCATCTTTAGTTTTGTATTTAACTTATTTCTGCCTTAAAGGGCCAATAATTTACCACCAGGTGTGAGGTTGTTTGGTCATAAATGGCTTGTAATGACTAATCAGCCTCATGCCTGGTGGTAAAATAGGGGCCCTTCAAGGTTTTGGATTCTTGCATGCCATTGGTCCGACTCTATGGTGGGAGTTCCTGACTACGTGCTTTACATGGATTCTTCTGTACTGTAGGTAGGACCCGGTGGTAAAGTGGTGGGTATTGAGCATATCGATGAGCTGGTCCGGATGTCAGTGAAAAATGTGCAAGCTGACGACCCAGAACTGCTCTCCTCTGGACGGATCAAATTTGTAGGTGAGTAACCTCAAACTAAGCACAATTAAGTTTTCCACCTAAAAAAAACAACTACAACAGTTTGCAGTTTCTCTTAATGGCAAAATCCAATACCATGTGTTTACATTTAGTTTAGAAAAGTGTACGGTAACCTCAAGTGTTTCTGAAATGTGCCCTACAGTGGGGGATGGGAGACTTGGCTATCCAGACGGTGCCCCATACGATGCCATTCATGTCGGGGCAGCCGCCCCTACCCTCCCTAAGGCTGTAGGAACAGTTTGAATTACAATTCAATGTCAAAGTATAACTGTATATCATACAATTAATGCGTTTGACATTACAAGGTGTTGGTTTCTGCTATATCGTTTTTTTCCTTTCCATTGCCTTTAAGCTCATAGAGCAGCTCAAGCCTGGTGGTCGCTTGGTTCTGCCGGTGGGTCCAGAAGGTGGCGGCCAGGTTCTGGAGCAGTACGACCGGCAGACAGACGGGACGTTTCTTAAAAAAGCACTGATGGGTGTGATCTACGTTCCTCTAACCGACAAGAGGCGCCAGTGGTCTGGGTATGACTCGTACATCTCTCAGCATTAGTTCCTTCAAATGCACAGGTTAAAGACAACTGCCAAATATCTTCAACCCAGCTGTTGTCTTCAACAATATTGTTGTATCTTATTCTTTTTTATCTCTTAATAATAGGCAATTGGGATGGATGGATTCGTTAAAAAAAATAACTGTTTGAATTCACCACCTATATTATGCCCAAATGCATGTAATTCGGTCATCTAAGGAAGATGTATTGTAATTGTACAGTCATTAGTATCATACTTCATATTTACTTGCAATGGGGAAAGATCTTGCCTGTTTAATTTTTTATGATCATATCCTTGCAATTCTTCTTTTCCCAGAGGTGATCTCTGACCGCAGTGTGGTTGCCTCTGCAGGAGGTGGCGCTGGCGTTGCTTTTCTGGAGGTCCATAGAACTGGCCGTTTCATTCACTGAGACCATCTGCCCTGTCACAATGTCACCCAGCAACCTGATAGAATCTGCTTCTATTTGCCTTATCAGCTTGTGCTTCATAGTACTTAATGGACTGACCAAAGGGACCAGCTGGCTGGGTGGTTAACTGGACTTAACATGGACACATAAACCAAGACCCTTGGATCTAAGAAAAATCTGGGAATATATGTGCAGATAGCATAAAATTAGTTTGGGATCGTTATTTTGAAGTTGTGCGCTATTGCATCAAAAATTTGATTTAATAATATTTAATTATGATTTGTTATGGAGAAGTTTGAAATGTGAAATTTAGAAATGTATGGCTTATAAAATATAAAATAGCATCTTTTTTATTAGTACATTAAATATTTTATAAAATATTATTTTGTAATAATAAACTGCATTTTCCCATTAGGAACACTAACCATTTTTTAGAGTAGGTTGTATCTCCCGACGATTAGTCAGTAGGCAGGGTGTGCTACATTTTATTTTTTAAAACGATGCAATTAATATTGTAAATGTATTGGATCGATTTAAATAAACAAACCATCGGATCTTTGTCTAATACGTTTTAGATTTTCATTTTTCATTTTACTATATCGGCAAAGCCCAGAGCCTCGTACCATTTTTTTGTTACAAAGTCAAAGTGCGACTTATGAAAACATACGTCATCATTGTGCGACCACACGGTGGAAGTCTAGTGCAGTGCTCGTGAGTGTACCATGGAAGTATGTATGTGTTTTTGCGTTATCTTTTAGATTTAGATTTATTTTCTTTTTAGAGAGTATCATTTCCAATTGTGCAGTAATAATGACATTTAATGAATTCCACACATGATCTACAATTATCTTAGAAGATATCTCAACAAAAGCACTTTGCTATGTATTCAATGTGATCCATTTGAAGCTACCTCGAGTTCGAGTTGTCGTTTTCTGATAAATCGCAATAAACTAACGGAACGAAAACACGCCACGCTTTACAACCGAAGTACAAATCACATATTTAATTCACGGCATCAACATAATAGCCCTTCCCGTACAATGGAGGAGGACGGGAATGCCATCATAACGTCTGCTGACAGTGGTGTGACAGTGAAGGAGACCCCACTGGCAGAGGGGACAGTGAAGGAGACCCCACTGGCAGAGGGGACAGTGAAGGAGACCCCACTGGCAGAGGGGACAGTGAAGGAGACCCCACTGGCAGAGGGGACAGGTAAACGCAAGAGCGAAGAGGTTGAAGAACCCGAGAGACGCCCTCGAGGGAAAAGACGACGAGGAGGTGGAGGGAAGAAAACGCGTCCTGGCGAGAGATACATCCCCCCTCCTCAAAAGCGAAATCCAGGCGTCAGCTTCAGCCAGGAACATTTCAATGAAACAACACATTACTTTGAAGGTGGTCTCCGCAAAGTCCACCCCTATTATTATGACTTCAAGACCTACTGCAAGGGTCGGTGGATTGGAAAAACGCTCCTTGAGGTGTTCAAGAGCGAGTTCAGATCAGAGTCTATAGAGTATTATCAGAGGGCTGCCAAAGAAGGACGCATCCGACTGAACGAGACACCCGTGGAGGACCTATCCATAGTACTCAGGGTTGGTGTAATCATTGAACATTTCTTCAAAAATATATTGGGTCTATAATATCTATAATATTTTTACAATCCTCCATGTTCAGTTTTGGACAGAACAGGTATTATGTGTGTGTCAAACCAAAACCCTGACCTCCCTGTTCTTTCCCCCATAGAACAACGACCTTCTGAGGAACACTATGCATCGCCATGAGCCCCCTGTGGTCGGCAGACCCCTGGAGGTGGTCGCCAACGACGGCGAGGTGCTGGTGATCAACAAGCCCGCCTCCATCCCCGTTCACCCGTGCGGTCGTTTCCGCCACAACACGGCGATCTTCATCCTGGGGAAGGAACTGGGCATCTCTGAGCTACACACAGTCCACAGACTGGACCGGCTCACCTCCGGTGTGCTGCTGTTTGCCCGCACGCTGGAGGTGTCCAAGAAACTGGATCAGTTGGTGAGAGACAGACAGGTACGTTTTGGAAGATGTTTTTTCGTTTTTTTGAGATTTTAGACGATGGAAGTATTTTTCTTTTTTCACTGAGGTACTCCTGATTCAAACCTTTTTTTCCCCCTGTTCTTCAGCTCGAAAAGGAGTATGTGTGTCGTGTTGGCGGGGAGTTCCCAGAGGAGGAGCTGGTCTGTGAGGAGCCAATCCTCGTTGTCTCCTTCAAGGTAGGCCTCTGCCGAGTCAACCCCAAGGGCAAGGAGTGTCGAACGGTCTTCCAGAGGCTCAGCTTCAATGGTAGCACCAGCGTGGTCCGCTGCCTACCCCTCACCGGCCGCACGCACCAGATCCGCGTTCACCTCCAGTTCCTGGGCTTCCCCATTCTAAACGACCCCATCTATGGGGCTTCAGTGTGGGGCCCGCTACGGGGCAAGGGTGGGCAGGTCGGGAAAAGTGACGAGGAGCTGCTGAAGGATCTGGTGGAGGAGCATCGCTCCAAGGAGAGTCTACACATGCTGGATGTACCAGATGATGAGATTAAGCTGGCACCAGGGGAAGGGAAGGCCAGTGTCGAGACTCTGGTTTCAACGGAACAAGAGAACAAAGATTCCCTGAATGCTAATGAGACTGAAGGTATCTCTCCTGCAGAGAGAGGTTCCCCGAGCATGCATCAAGACGGTAAAACTAGGTCAAACAGCTCAGCGAATGAGGTTGGTGAGGACATTAGCAATACTGAGAATCACCCTGTAGAGGACCTAAGCGCCGATAACAACTCTCTTAGAAGCTCCCAATGCGATGATGCAGCCAAAACAAACGAGGAGCAAACTGGAGCAGATGACTCTTTGAAGCCAATTCCTACAGGGAACAGAGACGTCTTGTGCAGCGAATGCAAGATTGTACGGCAAGACCCCACAGAGAAGGAACTCATCATGTATCTCCATGCTTTACGGTATAAAGGGCCAGATTTTGAATATTCTACACGCTTGCCTGATTGGGCTAAAGAAGACTGGGTGGAGGACGAATAGTCTATATGGTTAATGCCTTTTAAAGACCTAGGTATTATGGATATATGCCTTATTTTCATGTAAATCAAAGGGCGAAATGTGTAAACTATTGCTGGGATATTAAAAATATTGTTTTGACACAGTATTATTTGTGGATGAGAATAGATGCTGCAACACAATGGTTGACAATGAAGTTATTTTTAATATATGTTCCCGCTAGAATACAGCTTTGCAGCTTTGAATAAAAGAGACCTTGTTAGAATTTCATAAAACTGTATTTTATTATTTTATTTTATTATTTCCCAAAGTTAACAGTTTGACAATTGTAAACAATAAGGGTGGCAACATTTCTTCTTTTTTGTGTTCATACAAAGCCTGTGATTAATCAATGTTCCTTTTCCTAAGGCAGATTATTGTAATGCATTTCATTAAAACACATCCGTCAAGATTAAAGTCTGTTGTCAAAGAGGAGACTTTGAATTGACCCTGCTTGTAGGCACATGGGACAGCATTATGTTCCCGTCAAAGTTAATGTTTAGCCACCAAACACCTCTGTTGCAGACTATACATCACATTTATTACTTAAATATCTCTTGTGACTTATTTTTCACTTTTGTAAAAGACAGCACACACACCCAATAACAGTTGTTTTGGAAAATAAAACAACTTGTTGCAGAGTCATGGCACATGCTGCACATACTGTCTAAACCATTTCTTTAATGGCACTGGACAAAAATATAATCTCCTGTAGTGTAATCTTGACTGGCAGGTGCAGTGTTAGATGGAGCCATTCTGTTTCTTAGAAATCTGCTACATGATGCAGTGGTGCTGCATTGAGCTTTGTAAAGTGAACAATTACATGCAGTGGCACCGTGATTGCTTTAGGAAACAGAACTCACAAGAACCTTTTTCTTGTCAAAAAGGTAGGGCGCACGCCACACACACATTGATATCTGCAGTCTATAACATTGGTTGGTATTGGTGATTACTCTTCTTGAGCTCTCCCGTCCATTAAAAAAAGAAAGTTAATCACATTTTATGGCACAGACATTGTAACAAACAGCATATTTGAGTTTCAACATTGCGGTAATGCTACAAATGCTACAACATTGCAAGCTTATGTGTCTGATTTACTACATTGACACTATCAGCACAACACACAAATCCACCTCACAGCTTCTTAATGTTAAGCATAGTTTGCTTTTCAGAAACATTGTTCCATCTGTGTGTGGAGATCAAATGTTCTTCTCTTCAGCCCACCTGACAGAGAGACCCTCTGACACCGATGGCTATTACATCTAGGCATTTCAGTAATTAGAATGGATTTTTTTCCTTATACATTAACAATACTCAAATAGTTTTCTCTTAATGTTTTCTTTGGCCATCCTTAAGAACTATCACCTTAGAGGCAAAACAGGTATAAAACATTAACAAAGCAGCATATTAACTGTATAACTTTCTTTAAAAGTTTAACAAGGGGTACACTAAAGTATGGCTTGATATTAACTCCAGCCTGAACAATCTGTCACACTGGCTGTACAACTGCTGTGTTCAGGATCTGTTACACTGTTGAAAGATTTGAGGGACTTCAGGCACAAAGTGACATTCTTCACCAATAAGCAAACTGTTAACACTGTTTTAAATTATGTGCTTTTGTGAAAGATGGTTAACGAAAAATGCGCAGTCTTTGTAGCCTGAAATAAGTATCATGCTTTGATTTGACCATCAAAATGAACATTCATGCTCAATTCATTTGAAAATACATGTAACTTGGTTTGTGACCCCAGCAATAGCATTAGAGATGCATGCTGTTATTTTATGTTACTTCACAACTGGTATATTTTCCCTTTGAGCATATTATCAAAATAGTTGTACCCTTTATAGTTACCAAGCATCCTGATTGGGAATAGTAACTAATTGCACAGCGTTATCTTGATTTCCTCAACTGTAGTCAGCATACTCTCTCTGGCCATCTCTCTTGATCCACACATCTGGCAGGTCTGGCTTACTGTTGGGTATGATCACCACTTCCTCAATCTGACTGGTTCTGCCCTTCCCGCTGCCACCTGAGGATGTTTCATAAACAGTTTCCTTAAGAGACAGTCTCAGTGTATCCCTCTTCCCATTGAGGTGTCCTGGCTGTAATTGCTCTTCCTCCTCTGCCTGCTGAGTGTTGGATGGTCCTGGTTCAATATCACTCAGACAAGTCTCGTTGGAGTCCTCCAGGCCATCGCAGGAGCTCTGGGACTGGTAGAGGAGCCTTGTTGAATGTCCTTTACAGAGTGATGGCTGGTCAATCGTCTCCAGGGTCTGACTGATTCCAGTCTCTTCCATGCTGGAGGAAGAGGAAAAGGACTCCCTCCTCCAGAGTGTCACCCCTCCAGTTTGGCCTCTACACATCTTGCAGAGCAATATTTCCTGAGCAGCGTCTCCTTGGGGCTGTGCCACCGGTCGCAGAGTGCTCTCTCTGTAAGGGGAGGACATCTGAAGGGCTGGAGGTAGATGGCACATCTTATGCTGATGACTACACAGCTCCTCGCTCGCTGCCTCTATCTTGTTTCTTTCCACACCCCTCCTGCAGTCTTCAATCTCATCGGAGAGTACCGAGAGCCGATTGGACAGCTTACTGGTACACGTGCTGTTCTCAAAGCTGTCACTCAGACGGCAAGCCAACGGCTGCAGCTCATACTGCTCAGGACCACGCCCACCACCTCCGACGCCTCCATCTCCAGGCTGTTTCTCTCTCTGCTGCCGCAGATGGTGATTGTGGTTCTCCCCAGCACCTTTGTCATAGTCCTTTCTGACCCTAGATCTACAGAAATCCCCATTAGCAGCCGAGGCTGACCCGGAACCAGGCTCTGTTGCTGTGCAAGAGGACAGCACCCTATCTGCTGTTTGTTCCGTCAAACACGGCAACATGATCTTACCAAAATCTTTCTGAGGCCCGAAGAAACAGCACAGCGACTGAAAAAAAAAAGTTGCAAATCCACATGTGACGCATTTTACAAGAAAGAGGAAAATTCCTAACTTTCTGAACAGCAAGGCTGTGGCAGGCAACATAATTATCCCAATGCAGAAGAATGCACCAGAGCCTACTGCAACCGGACAACCCATTCTCTTCGTAGCATGGGCCACTCTCCCTATTCTGTCTGAGTGTGGGGCTGAGCTATAGGAAATGCAGTAGTTGGCAATAAAGTCTACAGACAGCCCTGCTGCAGTTGAAATAAGCAGAGCCTCGATGCCACTCAGCTGCCATTCCAGAAGGACCAGAAGACCAACTGTGACAAACACACAGCCTCCAACTGCCAAAGTGCCATATATGCTCAACAGAATATTCCAGGTGGTCAAGAGAAGAGAAGTGAATGTGAGGGCTATTGAGAAGCCAGCTACTACCAAGGTCTCAGAGCTTAGAGCTTGTTGCAGGTCAAAGAGGGACAACTGACTGATGAACCAACCATCTTCCAGCCCCTGTGGTGCGCCTGACATTTCTTTCGAGAACCATGTCGATATCTCTCTATGAAAATGACTGGTTTTGCTGTAGTTGAAGCTGTATAAGTATGTGGTTTTGAATGCCAATACAAGCGCAGCAATTCTACCATCTGCTTGGAAGTACAGGCCTCCACCGTGGGCCAGATGGCCCTCAGCATGCCTCTCTGCCAGCATAATCCGGAGACATTGCTCAAAAGTACTGGGTGGGTAGGGAAAATGCATATTCTTACAACAAACCTGGTGGCCATCGTCACCATCTGGACAACGTCTAGCAGATACCCAGCGTATCAACTGCTCCACAAAGCAGATGTTTTCTGGCATTACATCTTTATCTCCAGATGTTAGCAAATAGAATGTTTGGTTCTGAATCCTACCACATAAATCCCTTAACCAGACCTGAGAATCTGGACTGCTCATGTTAAAGATTTGGTCAAGGACCAAAGAGCCGTTGCTCCTTGGGTTAAAATGGTCCCCGTTATCAGTTGGTCTGACCCCCCAAACAAGCATTACAGTGACAGGCTTATCTTCCCCATTATTTTGCCTCTCAAACATGAACATGTGGCGGTACTCTGCGTCATATCTCTCAAACGGATGGCTGGAGCGGAAGAGCTGTGTGGATCCGCTGTCTAACGTAGGAAGCTTCATACCAGGATCAACACAGGATATGTACGTCCCACCAGCCGCAAGAACTGCAAACGAGCACATCCAGATGTACCTAAACTTTACCACACCACATGGCAGTATTTTCAGAAACAGCAAGCTGGAAGTGTCATTTAGTCCTCGTTTGAACCCCCTTAACCTTTGCGCTATTGTGAATAGGCATCGCTTCCGTGAGCTTGTGTCCCAAAAGCCACCTGGGTTTTTGGCACAGCAGGGCTTCCATCTCTGGATGGCCACGGAAGAGGAAGCTACTGTGTAGCCCTCACGCAGGATGAAGGAGCAGGGCAACCACACTATGGCCGAGAGTGAACTGATCAGGGAGGCCGTTCCGAGGTAAACTGAAAAACACCTGATGGCAGTGATGCTGCTGAGATACCCCGAGAAGAACGCTACACTGGAGGTCAAGCCTGAAGCCAAAATCAAATATCCCACTTCCTGCATGGCTCGATGTACCCTCTTCTCCAGGGAGGCTGAGGGGTTCTGTGACAGCTGGAGATTCCAGAAGTCAGCAAAGATGAACACGTGATTGGAGCAGCTGCCCAGAAGAATGAGGGCTGCTGATAGGTTGAGCAAGGGGAAAAATGTCAGACGGAACACAACCTTGTAAATGAGATAGGAAGTAAGGAGAGAGCCTGTGATTGCGATCAGAGACAACACTGATATGAAGATAGATTTGAGGTACACAGCCATAGTGAAAAAAAAAGAGACAACGGCCAACACAGGATATACAGAATCTCGGGCCAGGTAATACTTGAACAATGTCTGCTTGATACCAAGATCCATGCCAGTAATAGTCGTATTGTTATATGTCAGTTCCCGATCTTCGAGACTGTTCATATATATATCGATCACATCATCACCCTTTTCTACAGGTAGAATCAGAAGGCTATACTTCAGTGACGGGACTTGGTATTCGACAGTCTCTGGGCCAACAAAATCTTTATCAACCAGGAAGTGTAGGATGTGGAACACCACAAGAGATTGTTTGCAGCGGGATGGCACAGAGGCACAGCCGCCACGTTTGGGCCTCTTGACGCAGGCTTCCACCAGCTGTCCATTGTGATAGAATGGAGCGCAGTTCCGTAGCAGGCCCAGGGACTCAGACACCTTCAAGGGAAAATAGAGAAGTTGAAGTGGACATATATGCTGTCTCTTTGCTCTACGTCTTATTTAGTTCTTCCTGTAGTCCAACAATACCATGACATCTGTCTGACATTCTTAAACATGGAGAAGTACACAACAAAAGGATGGATCTACCTGGCGTGAGGTTAGACTGAGGCATGAGGAAGCATTAGTATGGACTGCCAGGTAGTTGCCCAGGGACCAACTGGGACAACACCCACCTCTGGAAACTTTCTCCCCAGAATCTCCCCTCGCGTGCTGCTGGCATAACTCCTGGAATCGGGCCTGGGAGCGAATCTAGACAAACAAAGGAAAGTTTTGTTTAGTTATGTTACTGAAAAGTACCAAAAGTGCAACATTCGCAATATCACACTTTGCCACTCGTTTTCTATTTCATCTCAACTCTAATTAAAAAGATGGGAATATTCCTCAACTAAGCACATTTATAGTGTACATATATATTTATATATATTTTTATATACCGTATATTTGTATAGATTTTTTGGATGGTTAAGGTTAGAAGGGGGTAGGGTACGAGAAAAAAATGAAGGAAAGGGAGGAGGTGGAGGAGAGCACTAACATGGTATGATTGGTAGTAACAGAGCATTACCATGGCTTGCTCCATCTCACACATGGAGCGGATGGCCCGGAGGCTCCAGAGGCTGGCTGAGTTCCCTGAACGGAACACCAGCTGGGCGAACCGCTCGTCTGCGTTGAGCAAGAGAGACATAAGGATCCAATGAAAATCTGACTGACGCCGCTGAGTCAGTCAGTCAGACTCCTGACACACCGGCTCACATGATCATCTGTGGTTCCATCACTGTGATTCGTCTCAGATGCTCAAGTGAGTCTGAAACCAAGGTTCTAACCACCATGTAGGTTTACATTGATTCACTTGAATTCACTCCTTGTATTTAGATTTTCATGGCGCAGCACAACACAATGAAAGAGCCCTGAAAGATAATTAGGTGAAATTTGAAGTGACTTTGAAGATTTTCTTGTTCAGATTGCTGGCAGAAGTAAACAAAGTCTTAAGAAACGACTGCAGGCAAATGTCAAAAACAAGCGTGTGTCTTGAACATGACTATTAACTTCTGAACGCCTGAATTCTGCCGAGTCGTGCTAACAAGTCAGTAGTAGCAGTTGTAGTTGTATTTAGAGATGAAATGTTCACCTGGGGCATCGCAGAGGAAAGTATCTGGAGAAGAATCTCTGTTTAACATCCTTCTGGTGCGCTGTCTGGTCAGGTTCTGGACACCACTAATGTCCCCACTAAGCACACACACACACACACACACACACACACACACACACATGGATGAACATCCTTATCATTAATCATAATCATCAACCAGTAGCTTTCCCTGATAATTTAACAAACAACTCCATAGAAACACTGTAAATCATACATTATCATAGTCTACATCCTGGGTGTACCCAGTACAGTGCAGTACCTTCTCATTGGCCTGTCTTGGACCTGCCAAGGTACATAAGACAAAACCTTCCCTGGCCCTGTACTCGCTTGCAGTTTGTCCAGGCTGGACTGACGAACACCGATATTGGTCCCTCGCGGCTCAAAGCCCTGAAGAGAAGAGCAACCAGACACAGACACATGGATACACACAGGTAAACATACAAACACCATCAACGCTGATGTTCTGCAAACAATTTTTTGCAGAACAGCGGCATGCTGCATTCATTTACATGAAGAATGAGTACAATGTGTCACACCACCATCAGTAAACCAGAGGGCTTTATGCACTGTGTTTGTGTCTGTGTCTGCGCCTTTTAATAACCCCTTGATATAGAGGGCACTACGGCGGCGGCATATTACACATCTCAAAGCATTATTTGATGTCTTTCTTTTCTTTTTATTAGTTAATTGAATTATGTGTTGTGTTGACGGAGTGAGTCTTAGCCTGTACGCGTGCATTACTTCTGCAGTCCTTAATTAGTCCAGATAACAATCTAATTCAATATGTTTAATTCGATCAGAGACTTGGTTAGACTTGATGCGACTCAGTTCATGACTATTTTGGAGAGGCTGTAAGTAATGGTAACCCTGGTGGGGAGTTTTCACCTCGACAGAACACAGACTCGACAAGTATCGGTTGTAAGCAGCTCTGTGTGTGTGTGTGTGTGTGTGTGTGTGTGTGTGTGCGTGA
>OOFB01016636.1:0-15346 GCA_900323305.1 Trachyrincus murrayi | reverse complement strand
AACAGGAGTCTTACATAGGTGTCGCTCTTATCCAGATGGTAGAGGGCAGGGTGTAGCGCTGCGGAGATGGCGTCGTCCGTACTCCTGTTCTGACGATAGGCAAACTGGTAGGGGTCGAGTGAGGGTGGGAGGCGTGATTTAAGCAGAGCTAGGATCAGTCTCTCGAAGCACTTCATGATGATAGGTGTGAGTGCTACGGGTCGGTAGTCGTTGGGGATTGTTGGAGAGGCGTGTTTAGGAACAGGCACAATGGAGGTGGTTTTGAAGCACGTGGGGACTTTCGCTAGGGCCAGAGACAGATTGAAAATGTCAGTCAGGACCCCGGTCAGCTGCTCAGCACAGGAGCTGAGTACACGTCCGGGGATGCCATCGGGGCCAGTGGCCTTACGTGTATTGATTCTGCTCAGTTCAGCACGCACGTCTGTGGGGGAGAGTGTGAGGGGCAGATGGTCTGCAGGGAGAGTGGCCTTAGTGGCCGACTCGTGATTGTCCCTGTCAAAGCGGGCATACAAGTTGTTTAGCTCGTCCGGAAGGGAGGAGTCAGTGGACGGGGGGAGGCTTGGGTGGGTTTGAAGTCTGGCCTGTAACCCCTGCCACATGCGTCGGGGATCTGAGTTGTTGAAGTGTTCCTCAACCTTTAGCTTGTGGCAGTGCTTCGCCCTTTTGATGCCCCTTTTCAGACCAGCCCTGGCTAGACTGTAGTCCTGCGTGTCTCCTGACCTGTAGGCGGTGTCACGTGCCTTCAGTAGTCGGCGGACCTGCCCGTCCATCCACGGCTTCTGGTTAGGGAATATTCTAATCTGTTTGGTGGTGGTGGCATCATTGATGTAGGTGTTAATGCGATCCAAGGCAGAGGAGGCGTATAAGTCAATGTCTGTTGCTACACAGTCATTCCAGTTGGTGAAGTGAAGCCGCTGCTGTAGATTGGACTCTGTAGATTGCCCCCTCAGGCCAGACTTTCACTGTCCTGACTGAGGGCCTGACTCGCCTGATAAGGGGGTGATATTTGGGTAGGAGGAGCAGTGTGATGTGGTCAGATTGACCCAGGTGGGGGAGGGGGAGGGCTTTGTATGAGTCTTTGATGTTGGTATAGACACGGTCAAGGGTCTTATCTCCTCTTGTGGGACAGGAGACATGTTGGTAGAATTTGGGGAGAACAGTCTTTAGGTTGGAGTGATTGAAATCTCCAGCGATGATGAAGACAGTCTCCGGATGTAGTGTCTGTTGTTTGCTGATGGCTGCATGCAGTTCTTTCATGGCTAGTTTAGCGTTAGCATCCGGTGGTATATAGGCTGCGGTTGCAATGATGGATGTGAATTCTCTAGGCAGGTAGAAGGGTCTACTTTTAACCATAAGAAATTCTAGATCGGCAGAACAGTGCCTGGCAATGGTGTTGTTCTCTGTACACCAGGAGTCCTCCTCCGCGCATCTTACCGCAGTCAGCTGTTCTATCCGAGCGGATGCAGTGAAGGCCTTGTAGCGCGATCGCGTTGTCTGGAACGCCATCGTGCAGCCAAGTCTCAGAAAAGATCAGGATGTTCATGTTCGTAATCCTTTTGTTAGAATTCACAAGGAGACATCTTCCCAGTGAGTGGTGTTGGTTAAGGTTGTCGGTGCCTCTTGCTGGATGAAAAGCATGTTTGCAGAATGAAGGTTATATAAGGGTGTTGATACTTTGTTGCCTTTTCATTTGGTTCGGTTAATGTTCACACTGGACTTTGTCAAGCGAACCAAACATGTAAACACACGTCACGCTGTTGAACGGGTTGATCCTCTCACAACGCTTCCTTGTTGCGGACAATAATAATGGGTTTTTTCATTTTGCTTTGGTGTTCCTACAAATTAGCCTACAATTAACCCCATTTCCACCATTCGGTCACTGAATAGTTTAAAAACATCAGTGTTTTTGTGAGTGACCACAAGCAATTACTTTATATAGTCGTCCGACCATATTTCGATGAGTGCTTTCACCTCCTTATTGCACCACCTCTGACCGCGACTCATTTTAATCTTGTAAAGATTCACTTATACCTGGCTGAATATGTTTAGTTCAAAAGTGTACATTCAACCCACAATGCATTGTTTTTTGGAACCGAACCAGAGTTCACTTGGAAGCGGACCGAGACCTCTGTTTGTTTGGTCAAGAGTTGGAATGAGCGTTCACACCACCCCAAACGAACCGGACCATCGGGGGAAACGCTCCAGGGTTCCATTAAAACGGACCAAACAGCTCAGGTGTGAAAAGTATATTGACCCCAAATCATGGCGTCTATATGTGTGTGTGCAATGGAAGAACACATCACATCATTATGAATCAATGACTTTTAGTTCAAATTCATTTTACTTTCTCTAACATATTTACAACCCTAGTGTGTGTGTGTGGGTGTATGCGTGTGGGCGGGGAAGCGTCTAACTAACACAAACAGCAGTGTGTGTCAGTCTTTGGCGTGTGTGCAAACCAGTATCATTCAGTGACCGCAACCAGCCCCCAAGCTGCGGTCTCTCTCACACCAACACACACACACACACACACACACACACTCCCAAAAACAGAACAGATCACACCAAGTGATCGAACAAACAGGAAACACTTGTTGACACTTGATGAGATGGATATGACAAACAATACAACAATACACGTTTCTGGTCAGCCAAGTCTCCCAAAATACCATTTCTGCACACCACTTGCCAACATCAGCAGGGAATAAAGAGAACACTCATAATATATGTATATATATATATATATATATATATATATATAATATTTAATGCACATTTGGTTTGGCAAATCTAGCATTCTGTATCCTGGTGGAGGTACGGCTTACCCTCTGGATAGCAGTCCAGTACTCCCTCTGGATCCAGGAGTGGGTACCCGTATTCATCGGTCTTAGAAAAGGTGCCAGGTGGGCAGGTTGGGTACGGCGGCAAAGTGCTGCTGTCCTCCCAGAACCACTCTGTGGTGGTCAGAGCCTCGGTGGTGGTGGTGGTAGGTGCTCTGGTGGTGGTGGTGGTGGTGGTGGTGGGAGCTCTGGTGGTGGTGGTCCGATGGTGGGGTCGGTCCAAGCCGAGTACGAGCTTTCCGCCCACAGTTAGAACCTTGTCCTTGGGGTTGACCACCGGTCGGCCGTCCCGGCCGTGGCCGAACAGAGCCAGGCCTTCCTGGTTCACCAGAGGACTGCCGTCAAGATCTAGAGGTGGACGGGTTGAGTTGGATGGGAATGGAGGAAGAGGAAAATATAAGTTTCAGGACCGGGTGCTGGAATGGATCAAAACAAAACAGATGCCAGACACTCTGATTATGTGGTTGTGTGTTCATGATCTAATGAAAAAACACTGTGAGGTATGTTCACCAAAGATGGTCTGTCCATCCTCTCCGAGCACCACTCTCCTGGGTCTCCCCTGGGAGTCCTGCAAAGCCTGCCCCTCCTCGTTCATCAGAAGACCTTGGTCCAAGTCCACAAACTGAGAAGAAATATACAGGTAAACAAAGCCAGCCTTTTTTTAACCTTTTTAATTGTTTGGCAGACTGTTTTTGTTTTGATTTGAACCAGTATGTCCAGCTTCCTCTCAAAAAACATAATACATTTTTGTCTGGCTCTAAAATTCTGTGCAATGCAACCCCTTGAGTGAATGTTGCTCTCTGTCTCGTGGAAATGGTTAGTTTGTTATTTGACCTACTAAAGTGTTAATTGTCAAAGTTTAACAACTTCAAAAACACACCATGATTTGAGGCACAGACTCTTTCTCATCCGTTCATAGTTATCAACTCTGCATTAAAAATGCATTTTTATACCTTAAATTGCATGTGCTTTAAATGGTAAAACTGAGCATTTGCAGTTTTCCTTGAGTGAGGAATGCCTGTACTTCTCTCCACTCTGAGCCAGCTTCATTGGCTCGCGAAGCCTCGTGAATAATATTTTGAATAAGATTTACTTACCCATTTCTTTCCATCAGGGCCGGTAATTAACCTGCGGCGAGCCTTGCTGTCTCGCTCCAGTGTGGAGGACTCTTTATCCTGGGACGTGGTGAGGTTTGGACGGCCATTTTTGTCTGAACAATAGTACGGTGTTAAAGCAAAAAATACTGAGTGCTATATCTGCATGATTGAATCAAAGCAATATACTGTAGGTATAGTTTCCTTTTATGATGCGAAAGTGTCATTTACGTAAATTGTAATTGTAATTTGTATACATTTACATATATATATATATCACATGCTCACAAACAGTATGTTACCATTTCCATAGCTAGGTTTTAACGGTCCACCATTAGTTGCTTTCCCTCTGAAGTTAGGGTAACGTGTTCTTGCCCTTAAACTGTCTCTGGATGATGCTGACGAAGATGACGATGACGGTGTATATGATGCTGCTGCTGATGATGATGTTGATGGCGAATTCCGTCCAGATAATCCCCCTGTCCTAGTGATGCTAGAGCCGCGCCCCTCCCCGCGGTCAGAGGTCAACACCGGCCTGGGCATCTTTGACGAGGATGAAGAGGAGGTCGATTCTGACGAAGATGACTCTGTATTCGACAAACTTGCTCGAGCTTTTTGCGCCGGTTGTACTCTGAAGGGCAGCCTGTAGCCACTAGACTGCCTGTTAGCTAGCACGGGAGAGCGGACCCTGCCGTTAGTCGACACAGCGGGCCGTCGATGATAGGAAGAGCTAGTCCTACTTCCACTTGAAGGTTCCCTCCCACTGCCTCTGTTCACTGAGGTTTTATGATGGTTCACAGGAGGTGAAGTGGTGGTTTTGGGGGTCGCTGTGGGGTCCGGTACTTTTTCGTTTCTGTCAACGGTTTCCTTACTCCCCTCGTAGAGGTAGTCGTCGTGATCGTTGTCATTATTATTATTATTATTATTAGAGGCTCCTCCATGGATGGGCTCGCTGGATGCTCTGTGTCCACCTGAGGAATGATGGGAATTGGAGTTTGAGGAGGAGGGTGCAGCAGAAGAGGTAGATGGTTGTCTAGATTCGCTAAAATCCTTTCTAACTGTCAAAGAGGGTTTGAGCAAACTTTCTCTCACCCCATTCTTCAGCGGGTTGCGCGCTGAGGTGATTTCAACATTTTCACTCGTCTCCTGTATCTTGGAAACACCTGCAGCTCCACTTGCCCCTGAGACCCTTCTGGCAGAGCCCTGCAGAATGGGCCGGGCCGCCCCTAGCGAGGATGAGGTCCTGCCCCATGGGGCTCTGCCCTCCTGCCTGTTTGATCTGGTCTCAGCACCAAACCTGCCCGGGTAGCGACTCGCCATAGAGGGCAATCTTTCGGCACGTGAGGGCTGCACTCTGGCAGGAGAAAGAACCGTTTTCTCCTCCGTTTCATCCTCCCTTTCCTCTGTCTCTTTCCTGTCATCCTCGGAGGTTTGCACATTTGCATTCAATGTGGTAAACCGAGCGCTGGAGGTCTGCTCTTCAGCTTGTCTCATCTTACTTCCTGTGTTTTTGTGATCAGCGTCATCGGATTCAACCCCATACGTCGTGTCTTGCTTTTCAGGAGTGTGTGAGCGGTGTGCGTCGTGTGAAGTTGCAGGGTTTTCGGGCGCTCTGTGGGAAGCTGACCGAGCGCCGCCCGAGTCACGTGTTTCCGAGGTGGCGGGCGTCCGAGATCCGCTCCGCGAAGTGAATGGGAACGTTGGATTGTGTGCACTGGAGGTCGAGGGGCTGTGTGATCTGGGCCGTGATGCGTCCAAGCCGTCTGTGTTTGATGTCGACTCGCTCTGGGAACCAGTCCTGGAGTTGGACCTGGACATTGCTGAGTTAGAAGTGCCTGATGTTTCGCGGTTTTGAGATCCAGTTGGAAAAGGTGATTGTGACTTTGAACCGCCTGTGTTTGACGATGCTTGATTCTGAGTCCTGCCTGGCAGATTTGACTGAGCATTGGCAGTGGAAGCAGGCCTGTATTTATATCCATTTGGATTTCGGGTGAAATTCCCCCTCAACAGAATTCCTGAATTCCGTTGGCCAAAACCATATCGCGAGTTAAGCAAAGACCCACTGGTGCGCCCTGCCGCAACAGGATCTTTACCCAAAGGTGCTACTGTTTTTGGCTGTGCAGTTGTTTGCGTTGGAACAGGGGTGGAGGGTTTACTCTGGGTTATACTGTGCTGAGCATATGTAACTTTGCTCTCCGGCTTTAGGGAATCTGTATAACTGTCCTTTTTGATGGCAGATGTCTCCTGGGAATGTGAGGTAATTGGTAGGGAGGAAGAAACACTCGATGACGAAGAAGACAAGGATATAAAAGATGACGAAGAGGAACCCTTGGATCCCGCTTTCTGATGAACCCTGATCTTAATGGGTCTTCTTGGAGGTGGTCTTGGACGGCTTGTGGCAGCTGTAGAAGGAGCCAAAGTAACAGCTTTAAGGGTCGTGGTCTGGGGAGTGGGCGTGACTACCGATGTGCTGCTACTTGTAACCGTGGTGGGTTCTGGGTAAACAACGTCGTTGTCGGGCTCAACAGTCACTGGCTCTTCTGGGGGTGGTGTGGTGGGGGATGTCTTCTCTTCCTCCTCCTCCTCTCTGGCTCTCCCTCTGCTGGAGGCTCCGTTCCGGACGGAGCCCCTGACGGAGGAGAAGATGCTGTGGTAGGAACGGGACTGGGAGAGGGGGCGGACTCGTCGTTTGTTTGGTGGGGCCCGGGTTGTTTGAGGGGCTTCTGTGACCTCGCTGTCTGTCTTAGAGGAGGCGTGGCTCGCTCTGTGGCTGTCCTGGCTTTTCGAGGATGACAGAGCTGGGAAGAGATTAAAAATGTCATCTTAATGAAAGCAGCTCAACCGCAAAATGTATACATGATACACACGTGCGTGTACATATGCACACAGTCACATACACAATTAAACTTACTTACTTCCTGGCATGGCAACGCTGAAGGCCTTGCTCAGTGGTCCCTGCCCCCTCCTGTTGGTGGCTTTGATTTTAAAGATGTAGCGGTCGCCAGGCGTCAGGCCGTCGATGGTGGCTGAGGTTGTACTGCTGCGGTAGGTGACACTTTTCATTCCAAATGGCTTCATGGCAGGAGCGTAAGACAGGATGTACTCTATAGGGATAAAGAGTGTTATTCCACTGGAAGGAGGAGTATTACAAATACAGAATTATTACTGGTGAATTATTATTATCTCCCTCTGTCTGTACATAGTATTCCTTTTGAATTTTTAAAAAAATGTTTTCCGGGGAAGATTTTGACGATATATATTTGTGTTGGCTATATTTGTATTGGTTATATTTTGTGCTGTGCTTCACCGTGAGTCCCACCCTTCCTGTCTGACCTCTTATCCTCCCGTTGGGCTCCTCAGGTGGCTCCCAGGTTGCCGTGACAGCCGTCCCCTTCCCTCTCAGAGGCTTCACCTCAAAGTTTTCGGGTGGCCCAGATGGTGCTACCCAAACAAAAAAAGGCAATACTTCTATTAGCATCTAAAGAACGGAAGCAGCTGAAGATACAACGAGACACATTCTTCTTTTGACAGACTTCAACCGAGGAAAAATGGTATACATTTCCAGTAACTTCCCCTTTGAGATCGTCAATGAAACTACAGATGGGAACATCAGCTCAGAGCCAGGCAGCGAATGCTGACTTCCCAATGAACCCCATGCAGGAGCGTCTGTGACATTGTGTAACGGCTGGAATCATAACAGCCGCCAAAACTAGCATCAGATGTCTTGCGTGGGAGCAATAGACATTGAATTGAATGTGTGGAAGTGGGGCATGCGGTAAAATGAAGAAAACTGATGATGTAATGTGAAATAGCAAACTGCAGAGCTACAGCGGTTAGCTTAGAGGGTTTGATAGCAGAGCTGATAACGAACATTAGCATGGGAATTAGCAAGGAGTGCTATCCGAAATGGTTGAGTCATACTTATGTCATCTCATTGTTATCCTAAGTAGGGATTATTGAATAAAAGTCAACATGTGTCTGGGTTAAATCAGGTTCACTCCAACTACCATCCACCACTATGCAGTCTTTACTTCAAGAATTCACTTAGTTCAAATTATCCACTTGAAGAGCCAAGCTATTACCCAGACATTTGAATTTATTATTTAGATGGCAGCAGGCAAAGTTCCAAGTTCAGAATGTCAGAAACTCCCTGCACTTTTATTTTCTCCACCCATGCACAGAGTCTGCTAATATGATCAATTCCAAATGTTTGACTCAAAACACAACAAAGGGAGGGTTTTTACTTTTTAAACATGGAACTTTTCCTACTCTGCATACAAGCTATCCTTAAAAATACAAAACACAATTGTAATTCTATCTTTGCTAGACAACAATATGTTTCCTATCACCTTCACCGACCATGATGAGGACTACATGAACCTACCTGACTCGGGGGTCCGCTGGAACACGGAGACGCTCCACTTGCCGTGGTTCTCCCCCTGGGTGATTCGGACAGAGAACTCGTACATGCCGTCGGCCGAGAGGCTGTCTATCAGCAGCCTCCTCTGGGTGCTCTCCTTGTATTCCCAGCGTGCCGACTCCCCCTTCTCCCTGTACTTCACCATGTAGTACCTACACACACAGGAGGAAGAAGGAGGAGTGGCTTTCTCAATGGGGAACGACAGTGTGGTAGCCTGGAGAAAGTAGGACACCGCGACTTGATCAAGGGTTCAAGCCATGTTCAGAAATATAGCCTTGGATATTCATTCGATATCCTGAACAGGATAGCTACATTTGAAAGAATAAGCAGAGTTGGTCTTTTGATCTCATTCCTATGTGGACTTTATTCGGTGCTAAGCTCTGTGAGGATAATGGATGGATAGCGATGGATAGCAATGGATAGTGATGGATAATGGATGGATAGTGATGGGTAATGGTGGATAATGGTGGATAGTGATTGATAATGGTATATAGTGATGGAGAATATGGATAGTGATGGATAATGGATGGATAGTGATGGATAATGGATGGATAGCGATGGATAGTGATGGATAGTGATGGATAATGGCTGGCAGAAGACCAGACGTTGGTGGTGGTGTTGGAGGAGGTCCTGGGCATGATGCAACTCTTCTCGACTCCATCTCCTAGAACACTAGGAGAGAGCTCAGCATGGTGGAGGATGGAATGGTTACATATATGGCTTTTGAAAAACACAGAGATAGAATAGGATGACTTGGGGATTGAGAAGCTATGATGTTTAAAGTTTAGCAGGACAGGAAGTGAGAAGAATGGTTATGGAAGTTATGATGATGATGATGCCAGTGCTTTGACAGTGGGAAAAAATATCAAGAAGAGAAAGAATGCGTTGAATTTCAAAGCCTGGAAATAACGACAGAATTCAGTAACTGAATGTAAACAGAATCAAAGGAAAATAGTCTTCCTCAATGGATTTTGACAACAAATCATTATAGAGTCCAACAATGGGAAGTAAATAAGATTGATAATCCCAGGAAGCCAGCCAGATATAAGCCTTTGAAATAACGACGATGACAAGGCCAATGCAGTTACTGTCAATCATGCCAAACATTCTCACTTGAAAGGTGAAACCAGACCCAGAAAGGAGACACATCAGTGTTTCAATAGAGAGAGGGTGGAAGAGGGTCCATGTCAACATCCACATCATTTTGTTTAGCTTTTAATTCACAAAGCATAAACAGGTTGACAGTCTCTATACTGTATAGACATCACCAGAGGACAAAGGTTGTTTTAATAATAATAATAATAATAATAATAATAATAATCTATCTCTCATAATTTAGCAAAAATGTGCACATGCAAACAGACACACACACACTTTGTAAATAATACCTGAGTTTGTTAGCAGTAACCTTCTCCATTTCCACCGCACGGTCCACCCAGGAGATCAGCACCGACTGAGGCGACATGACTCTCACAGAAATGTCCTTGGCCTCCTCCGCTGGCTCTGAACCACACACACACGCACACACATGCACACACGCACACACACACACACACATGCACACACGCACACACACACAATCTGGATATTAGCCGTATAGCCTCGCTTATTCTCAAGAACAGCAACAGACAACAGTGTTTATTCGTTATCACAATGTTCATCAAGTGTGTATCACTATCACAGAAGATATGCAGTATGGGGGAGGAAACACTTGGACATTATTATGGGTACCTGGCACGATCGCTTTGGTCACGACGGGCCGGTTGACGGGTGCTCTCCGGTGGCCCTGTGTTCTCTGTGCCTGCAGTGACACCACATGAACGGACTCAGATGCTACGAACAGAAAGGGATACCAGGCACGGAGCCAGGGTTTACTCTATGGACACTGTGGAATGGCACGGTACAAACAAAAACAAAAAAAGCCTATACATTTTAGCTTAAAGGACAATTACCGGTCTGGGTGATCAAACCATCGTAACCGTCTCTGCTGGATTCACTAATACGTTACCGTTACGACTGTAAGCTGGATTCACTAATATGTTACCGTTACGACTGTAATTTGTCAAAACTGCTTTGTTTGTTGTTGCTGTGTGACACGACACACATTGACCAAAGTGCTCTATTGCTATTGCTTACATTTGTGGCGAGAACGCACTCACACTAAATGCTCTTCAGCAGAATCGGTACAACAAAGTAATTCTGACAAATGATATACAGATGGTGGTAACAGATGTTTTAGTGAAGCCAGGAGGGACGGTTACCATGGTTTCATCACCCAGTATTGTACTTTAAACATGGATCTTTGACATCATTGTCACACACAAAAGAAACACGGCTAGTGTACACACTACATCAAAACACTGAGTAACCTACAGTAAGTACATCTGTTTTAAAATATTGTGGATTTCCCAGGATAAAGCCACTGCTGATGATTTTCTCACTTCATTTACGAGAAAGAGCTACTTAAAAAATAAATGGTAGTATTGTATTTGGCTATTGCTCTGAACAATGAGACGTGATGGTTAGTCTTAGCCTGGTGAAGTGATGGACTCTTACCTAATTTGCGGGAGTTGCGGTTCCGTTGGTCAGACTGAGGCTTGGTGCTGTGTTGGCGTCTCCTTTCCACCAGGGGGAGTCGTACCGGAGCCCTACTGTATGGTTGCCGGGGCCCCGAGGAGGACTGGGGCGGCCTCCTGTGCACCCTGGCGGCAGGTGAGACGGGCACCTCTACAGGGGGCTCCACCCTGGCTGGAGCGGCAGGGAGCGGCGGCCGAGCCATCTGGCCTTATAGAGAGATCGAATGGAGAGAGGCGACCAATCAGAGAGCATCAGATGTTCATAGCCCTCTTAGCATTTGTGACGACTGCACAACATCTGTGCATCAGCTCGTCGATCGCCTGCGATTGAAAACTTTAACGGAAAACTAGGGACAGACCGCAAATAATGGCTCCGCCTGTGCACTGACAGAAGCATAATTGCGTTTAAATTACATCCATTCATTCATCCAAGGGTGTCCACAAACATGGCACGTTGTCACAGACAGAGACACACACACACACACACACACACACACTGTCGTGGGATTGCTGTTGATTGTTGGATTGCGGTCCTCTGCCTCCCCCCTTGCTGATCCCCAGTCCCAAAGTGCCAAACCCACTTGGACATTTTCCCCCGTCGCCATCCTGCACTCTGGCTGCTGTGAAGAGCGATAGCATTGACGGCATAATGAAAACCAGCGAAGCCCCTTCCGCCCTCTCCTCCCCCCCTACCCCCCTCTTCTGCCTCATCCCTCATCCATTCATTCATCCCCCCCCCCCTCCCCTAATCACTGTCAAATCAAGTGGATCAACGATCCTTGTGTCCCAGCATGCCTGTTTTTGGGGGTTAGCCCCGACAACTTGGCTAATGTAAGTTGATGGATTTGGTCTTGAAGTAGGTCTAAGCGGGGGGGTACAGTTACAGGAGAACAGCATGAGCGGTGTTTTCCCCCCCGTGTAGGCCGCTACGTTGTTACGTGTTGAACGTGTCCAGCGGGCCACCCAGCCTCGAGGGCACATAGCGTCTGTAGCACCTGCTCAGGAATCCGATCCACCCCTTCTGGTTCCGGGAGGTTGAATGGAAAGTCTTAGCAGGGCACGGATTACAGTAAAAGGCCGTCTCTCACGCCGGCCAACAAACACATGGCGGTGTGGCTAACCGCTGCCGTGATGGATTCGGAGTGGATTCGCGTGTGCCCGGAGACGGATGGGGAATATATGGAGCTGAAGTGAAATGAGGGGGTGGCAGCAAACGGGCGGACAAAGTAGAGAAGGCCGTGGTTGGAGGGGTCTTGACAGATGAGAGAAATGAGAGAGAGATTGGCTTGGGTCAGTGGGATGTGTCGTGAGTTCTCTCACTCACCTTGTCCTTCCTCTCCCCCTCCTCCTCCTCCTCCTCCTCCTCCACCTCCACACCTACCCTTCTTGATCTCTCCGTCTACCTCGCTCTCTCTCTCTCTCGCTCCGTGTCTTTGTCTTCCATCTGTGTATCTAGCTCTGCGGTGTTCCGCCAGCACAGCTGAGCGGATGACTCTCCCCATCGGAGCCCAGCCGGACGGCTGCCAGATCGCTTACAGATCAGCTCCCCCAGCACCCACCGCCGTTTGGTGGAGCTCCAATTCACTATTTTCTCAAACTTTTCCCATTGGGCTCCGCACCTGTTCTCACATCTTAGCAACAATAGTTTATTGTGTGTGTGCGTGTGTGTATGTGTGTGTATGGCTGTGTGTGTGTGTGTGTGTGTGTAGCACATAGCTGTCCTGAGACTCGCCCTAAACTCTAAAATAATTTTTATTAGTATCTAGGTTTATAGAGTGTCGATGAAAACATTTTATGATATTGTTCTTTATAACAAACGCAAAGCTGTTGCAAATGAGTCTGTGATAAAATCCAGTGATGTAATGGTATCTAATGAGCACAGGGGGAAAAAATGGTTCGTACCAATATCCTGTGGTGACCGGAAAATCATAAGCAACCCTGTGCTTGTCTTTTCTGCAGACCTCCACAGATTCTCCCCTGTACGGTACGATCCACTGGCCAAAGACATATATATGGGGATATAATCCCATTTGGTTTCGACAGTGCTACTCCTGTTACCCTAGTTTTACCCCTTCCACTCTGTTTCCTTTTTTGACAGCTAAACGCATTGTCTCCACGATGCGTTTCCACTGCCAGGTCACAGAGAAAAGAAAACAGAAACGGGACCCTCTGCAGGTCTGTGGTGCTTTGCTGTAGGCTGGGAGCCAGACAGCTACAGACCCACCTCCACGACTGGCTGGAACCCCAAGCAGGGCTCCCGTCTATCGTAGCTCCCCTGAGCTGTGCTCCTTTGACTGCTCCCAATTTCAATACAGCGAGAAGCATGCAGTGGATTGCGAAGCTACACTAAATTCTCCTTAACCGAAGCTTTTTTTAAAGGCAGAACAATGAGTGTATCACTGTGTACCACGGCATAAATGTTGCATGCATGACACATTTGACATATGTGAATACGAAAATTAGCAATTTAATTTTATCGGGGAGTTTCGAATGCTTGCCACCGAGTTCGACGTCCGTAAAATGTGATCGTGCCATTTACAAAATACGGAACGGAAAAGCCACAATATACAATGCGCACAACACAAGAGATGATGCGAAACAGCTGGTTTTTTTGTGAATCACCACTCTCAATTTTCTCTTCATAACAAACGCATGCACTGCCAAAGAAATTGAGGTAGCGTTCGACAAGAGGCAATAGAGTGCATGGGAAATGTTGTCTTAGTTCCAGGAAATGCTAAATGTTTTCCAAAACTCCTTGTAGGGGCTTTATTTTATTAAAAACAAAATCCAGCGTTTAGCTAACTTCCTATCGCACAGCTCAAATCTTGAAATAACCTACATTATCGGGAGCTGTACAAAATAGAAAACGTAAGAGGTCGTATTGTTGAACCCCTTCATTTTATTTGTAGGGTTTGGGAAAGTACTCATTTCAAAGTGCAATTCCTTCACATATCCATAGTAATGATGACTTATAGTTCATTATGTTTTAAGTCAAGGGAATAAGATATATGTCTTTAAATATGAGATGTATATTATAGCATAATAAATATCTATTGTATTGTTTTTTTTTATACAATTTTAATAAATGACCAATATTTCTATCATTACCATTTTATTATCTATCACAACACTACTGAAGTCCCAACAACATTATTCAACACATCATACAGAAGCAGAAGCACAACATAAATAACTAATGGATAGACAATAACATGCGTGTATGTCTTGGTCACAGTGTGCAAGCCGTGAATATAAGGGAGGGGACGAAGAGAAAGAAACCAGAGTGGCCAACAACATGTCCGACCAGCCCATGGCATCAGGGCCAATCACCACATGAGATATATATATATATATATATATTCAATTGTACAGGAGGCTGCGGCGTGGGCCCTACCTGCTGCTGAGGAGACGTTGACTGCCCCCCCCCCCACCACGGCGAAGCCGTCCAGGTTGGCCCACTCAGGACCTGGGGGAAGAGACGCAGGGTTCCCAGAGGGTTAGCGGATGGAGGTAATGTGAACCAAATGTAGTTCATTTTCAACCTGTCACTAACTATTATATATTGTATATCAAGGGGTCGGTTTTAACACACAAAACACACACACACACACACACACCATGCACACACACACACACACACACACACAAAACACACGTGCATGCAGGCACACACACACACACACCACAATAAATTATTTTTCTGATTTTATACAACAGAAAGTATATTGGCCTACACATGTATGCTGTACACAATCAGAAGTTTTAGGCTCATTAAAAACTTCTGCCTTCCAGTAAATATCACTCTCTCTGTCTTGTTCCTTCTCTCTCTCTCCGTCGTTTTTTTCCAATTCATACGTTAATTCATGAATCCCTTCTTGTTGTGCCTGACACATTAATGACACGTTGAGTAGCCGCACGGCGCTGAACTTAAGACCAGCGGGACAGAGGACGAGAGGACGAGAGAGCGATCCGTGCGAGGCGTGGAGCGCTGTGGAACAGAACTGGAACACGCAGACGCCAGAGTTTTAATGGTACTGTGCAACAGAGATGGAGGGACCACAGGACTGCTGAGGAGAAATAAAATTGAATAAATAAACTAAACGCATCGAAGGGGCTCACGCTGAGGGGTTTAAGATGCACTCAGTGAAAGCTGCACTGACACACACATGCATGCACACACGCGCACACACACGCATGCACGCACGCATGCACGCACACACACACAAACACAAACAATGCAGGGAGAGGGACATGATGGAGGCCAAACTAAACCGATAAACAAAAGACAATAAGTGATGACAGATCGCACAGAACACACACACATGCACCACACACACATACAACACATTCACATACAACACACACACACACACACACAAACACACACCAAACAAAAAAAACACACACACACACACA
>OOFB01016634.1:0-19251 GCA_900323305.1 Trachyrincus murrayi | reverse complement strand
GCTCTAGTACAGCTCTAGTATAGCTCTAGTATAACTCTAGTATAGCTCTAGTACAGCTCTAGTATAGCTCTAGTATAACTCTAGTACAGCTCTAGTACAGCTCTAGTATAACTCTAGTATAACTCTAGTATAGCTCTAGTATAGCTCTAGTATAACTCTAGTATAACTCTAGTATAGCTCTAGTGTAGCTCTAGTATAACTCTAGTATAACTCTAGTATAGCTCTAGTATAGCTCTAGTACAGCTCTACTGTAGTATAGCTCTAGTACAGCTCTAGTATAGCTCTAGTATAGCTCTAGTACAGCTCTACTGTAGTACAGCTCTAGTATAGCTCTAGTATAGCTCTAGTATAATTCTAGTATAGCTCTAGTACAGCTCTAGTATAGCTCTAGTACAGCTCTAGTATAGCTCTTGTATAATTCGAGTATAGCTCTAATATAACTCTAGTATAACCCTAGTATAGGTCTAGTATAGCTCTAATATAACTCTAGTACAGCTCTAGTACGGCTCTAGTATAACTCTAGGACAGCTCTAGGATAGCTCTAGTATAACTCTAGTACAGCTCTAGTACAGCTCTAGTATAGCTCTAGTACAGCTCTAGTATAACTCTAGTAACTAGCTCTAGTATAACTCTAGTATAACTCTAGTATAGCTCTAGTATAGCTCTAGTACCGCTCTAGTATAGCTCTACTATAACTCTAGTATAGCTCTAGTACAGCTCTACTGTAGTACAGCTCTAGTACAGCTCTAGTATAGCTCTAGTATAACTCTAGTATAACTATAGTATAGCTCTAGTATAACTCTAGTATAGCTCTAGTATAGCTCTAGTGAAGTCATTTGAAACCCTGGACAAGCATGAGTCACAAGCTGTATCTGAAATGTAGCCTATATTAAAGGGTTTCTTCCTTTCAAGATTAACTTTTTTTGTGAATCTTGTTCACATCTACAGTTCTTCAGTTCACATAATTCTATAGGTTGTGTGAACTCATTTGTTGTGGTCAACCATGTCTTTTTCTAATTGTTCGTCTGACAACGTAAGAAGAAAGGCATAATAGGTTAAACGGCCATGTCTTGCTTGTGTGGTCCTACTGTATACTTTCACAATAGATTCAATGTGTCATTATTAGTAGATAGAAGAGTTAGTTGAGTACAGGTAGGCTATTGTGCATGTAATATTATAGAGTGCATGTTATATTTGTGTTCTAACTGTACCAGCTGTGCATCCACCTTTCGTCAAGAAGAACAATTGAAATTACAATTGAAGGTGTTACTATATGTTACTGAATGTTGAATGTTACTATATATGTATATATACAGTATATATACATTATATATATATATATATATATATATATATATATATATATATATGTATATGGAATGAAGTGTGATGGCTAATGGTTATATGTTATAATTTCATGTGCAGGGTTTGGGATGAGAAATGGAAAATCCATGCAAATGGCTGTAAAGGCGAACATCAATGCAAACAGATTTAAAGTTGAAGGTTAATGCAAATATATTAGAAGTTTGATATGGGCCTAACAACTAGGGACGTGTCGTTTGTTTCATATATGAAGGGTTTGGATGTCTTCCAATACTTGGAAGGGATGAACATCACACAGAAGATGTTTGTGTTCTATGATAAGGAAGTAGGATGATTGTATGGCCCAGCCAGCTGAGCCAGGGTCATACTAGGCCTACATACCATTATAACATTTCAATGGCTTTCAATGCCAGGAATCACATTTCGCAAGTGATTTTATCAAAGGGGTCTGTGTTGGGACAGGTGCGGTTGGGGGGAAACGGTTTGAAAGAAAGGACATGGGTGGATGAGGGTGCAATTTGGTAGATCCTTACTTTCCTTTTTTATATCAACAATCGCTCTTTCACCTTGAGCCTATTGAATTCCCTTATCCCTCTCCGCCCCGTGTCAGCACCTCGTGGTTTGAAATAACACTGAGAAAACGGAAAACTAGGATATTAACACGGAATATAGGCCTAATTTGAGCAAAAACAATCTGACTTGTGGAAACACATTTTCCCAGACTAGCAGAATATTTAATAACTTGCAAATAAGGGTGAGATAGCCTACTGTCTATCCCAGACAACTGCCAGTAATGTATATAGTTAATAGAGTTGTGCGTCCGCCTAAAAACCAGACGGAATTCCTGTAATCTTTCTGAGGTGGAGGTCCTATTGATGTGAGCTCCGGTCTGGCTCTCTCGTCGACCAGCTCGGTATATTTACTTGGTGTTAGACAAGTGGTGCCCACAGAGGCTGTAATGTGTGACTTGAAAGCGCCGGTTACGTTTGAGTTTTTTAACCCATTAAAATAAATACAGAGGGTCCGGCAATTTTTATGAATGGCTGCATTGATCCCCAAACACGGCCCCAATCAAGTACTTTTCAGCTCTCCTAGCTCCACCCATCTGGAATGTCGGGATCGCTGCCCGTGTGTTAATTGGCTAGACATATGCAGGGGGCGGGGCCTCCGTGGAGCGCACTAGTTGGTATATATTACAGTAGCGGTGGAGTTGAAACTTTAAAGCAACGGACTAAATAAAGAGAGATTTGAGGCTGCTCTCTCTACGACTTCTTTAGATTACTCTAAGAAAAAGTGTATCCTAGACAAATTCTCTGTGGAATTCACGGAAACCCTGAACGTGTTCATTCTTTTCTGAACAACTTTTTCTTTCTTTTCTGAACAGACCATGGCGTTTGTTATATATTTAATATATCTATTGGCATATGCTGGGGGTGCTCAGGTAAGGCTATTCACTATTTATAAGGGGCTGACATATTTTAGGTCAGTGTCAAACATGAGGACTAAAGCTGTGCACGTTTCCATTATTTAGGCTATTTGTTGCGCAATGGTGACTAAGTGCGCTGTGTGGGGTCACACTTTGCTCTCATAGGTCCGTAAAAACCAAACAGGCCACTCAAAGAATACGCTGCTCTCCGGAACACAAATAAGATAACAAGATAATCAATTATTAATGGGTCATTATTGATATGTAGGTCATGTTAAGCATTTCTGGACTTAGAGCATCAAAGTAGTTTCTTTATTAAATAATCTGGCTTTCCGTTCCCTAACATCCAGTTTAGTTATGGCATGCATTTTTTATTTTCAAACCAAAAGAAGGGAAAACAATGTGTGAGACATACGCAAAGCAAAGCCAACACAAGGACGCAGTGTGGTCAACGTTTCTAAATGTTCAAAAGTTTTTAATTGGACTTGGCAAATTAAATATCAAAAAGGCTAGACAACAGGTCGTGACTTCCAGGGCCAACTTATGTTCTCTAGCTGACTCCTCCATGTTAACTGGAACAGGTTGGCAGCGAACTGCGAGGGCCATGACTCAAATAATGAGACCAGATTGATTTCAAAACATAAAACGACCAGCCAGCACTGACATGTTGAGTTGTAGCTACAAGCTGCAAAATGGCACACAACAACATCCACTTATATCTATGGAGAGATTAAAACCATAATTCATGTCGTAACACTAAACACGATTCGTTTTTGAGAATGTGTTTGAACAAAGCTAGGAGGACTCAACTAAGTTTTGAGAAACTAAGTTATATCCATACTTTGTATTGTTACCATCCTAGGCCTATTGACTTGTAGGCCTAGGATTTGATGTGGCTCTAAAGCTTTGGAAAAACCCCTTACGTCAAATAGGCTAAGGTGAAAATGTGTGAAATCGATATGAAATTGACCTATCTCCTCCTGTCCAGGTGGTCTCAGGGTGCCCGGCGGTGTGCAGCTGTCCCGCCCAGCCTCCGGTGTGTGCGGCAGGTGTGAGCACGGTGCCGGACGCGTGTGGCTGCTGTAAGGTGTGTGCAGCGCAGCTCAACCACGACTGCAACCATGCCACACCCTGCGACCACCACAAGGGCTTGGAGTGTAACTATGGCAATGACGCCAGCATGGGCTGGGGCATCTGTAGGGGTGAGTACAGTAGGAGAACAGAGAGAGAGAGAGATGAACGTATGTCTGGTCCAATTCTATGGCTGTCTGTTAATTTATGTTCTTAATGTTCACCCTTTAAAGGACAAATCTGGTCTGGGTGATCAAACTAAAACATCCGTTACCAATATAATTTGGCAAAATTACTTCCATGTGCTGATTTTGCCAAAGAGCATTTAGCATCCATTTAAACAATGGCAATATAGCACTTTGGTCTTTGTAATAAGACATTTTGTAATGTTATTTTGTCCAAAAGACTAAAGTGCTATATTGCCATTGTTTACATTTGTGGCAGGCATGTGCACGCTAAATGCTCTTCGCCAGAATCTGTACAAGGAAGTAATTTGGACAATTTCTATTCACTTTCTATTCTCTATTTATATTCAATTCAATATACGTTCAATTTTAATACGTACCCCCATTCGTCATAACTTTGATGATAGCTGTCCAGTCAGTAATCCACATTGTTCTCTGATTGGCCGGATCATTTGTCTGCAGCAGATCTGGTTGAGGCAGCGCTGGCTGTCTTCTGACAGCGGGAGATAAAAATACACCTGCTATCTCCACACTATGAATAGCAGCTTCTTCTGCACTGACGGTGACAAGGTGTCTGACTTCCTGTGTCACGCTTGCTTTCCACTGACCTTTCCCACACCCTGACCTTCACAACTTAGCCCTCCTCCGTCTGCTTTTGTGTGTGTGTGTGTGTGCGTGCACATGTGCCTGTGTGTGTACATGTGTTCGCAAGCCTGTCAGGTAGTCTTGTGTATCTCAGCCACAGGACATTGCCCAACATGGCTCCTCTAGACCGTTGAAATGGGAGAATGCGGTGAATGCCATTCGGTCTGACTTATAGGACTGTAACAGCTCTACCTTTCTCCTGGGGTGGAGGGGGTGACGTCAAAACACAAACCTATTCTGTCCACCTGACAGATGCGCTCTGGGGGGCTGTCAACACCCATGACCTGACTAGGCCATAGATACTGTGGTCATGCGGGTTGTGACGTGTGCCCCTCAACAGTTCACCACTTTGGAGGAGTGAATCACCATTTTAATGATTGGACTATTGACATGATTGGTCCGAGGTTTGCGGTCTCCAAATCGGAACAGTGGCGTCAATGGTCCAACTTTTCTGGGATTTATCTCAGAAACGGAGTCGATGTTGCAGACAGGATTTTTCACAACACGAGTATGAAGCAATACTCTCTTGTATTAGAATAGCCGAGGGTGATGGTTCCCCTTTAACCACTGACTGTATATCATGGAGATTGACGTCGCACATCTTGTCTTGTCTCTCCAGCCAAATTGGAGGGCCGGACGTGCGAGTACAACGGCAGAATGTACCAGAGTGGCGAGAGTTTCCGTGCGGGCTGCAAGCACCAGTGCACGTGCATCGACGGCGCGGTGGGCTGTGCCCCGCTCTGCGACACCCGGGTCCCCCCGGCCTCGGCCTCCTGCCCGGCCCCTCGCCTAGTCCGGGTCCCGGGACACTGCTGCTACACCGTGGACTGCCACACAGGGACCTGGCGCCTGCCCAAGAAACAACAGGTATGCCCTGTGCTTTTTCTGTTGTTTCTATGTCTGTTTATACCCAGCCACGGGTGGGTGGGTGTGTGGGTGGAGTAGTTATGCCTGGGAACTGAATCATAACACCTGTACTGTTCAAAACATATACAATATGTACACACACACACACTGACAACAAAACATCTTATTTTATCGCTCCTGCTTATCTCAGGTGCTTCCACTACAGCCCAGACCATACCCCACGCCCCATCTGCTCCGGCCCCAGAGTCCTACCAATGACCTGGCAGTAGGCAACCAGCTGCTGGAGAGCCTACCAATCAGCTGGGAGAAGGAGCATGGCTTCAATCACCTGCCTGGTAGGGGCCACACGTAGGCTGGCATTGCATGTCTGCATGCAATGAAAATATAGTTCATTATTATTTTTGGCAAACAAATGATCCTCAAATGAGATCTAAGAAGTTCAGATTTTCTATATTTTACAATCACTATTTCATCATTTAGGAGGCATAATGCTTTTATCCAAAGCACATATGAATATGTTTTAGATAGAAGACATTGGGCTTAGAACCCAGAACCTTTTGGCTGGGAGCCAAACACTATAAAACAGTCTGCCAGCAGCAGGTTATACTGTTGCATTCATGGAAGCACCTGTGCTCTTCCCCAGTGTGGGGCCATCTGAAGGAGAGGTGTGTGGCCCAGACCACTGAGTGGTCCCAGTGCTCCCGCAGGTGTGGGATGGGCGTGTCCTCTCGCATCACGAACAACAACCCCCACTGCAAGCTGGAGAGAGAGACCAGGATCTGCACCGTGCGGCCATGCCACAGCCCCACCGTCCCTTCTAAGGTACAGTGTTAACTGCAAAAAATAAAGTGTGTGTGTCCGTGCATGCATACAAGAGGCAACCTCAGACAGAGTCTGAGGTGAAGAAAAAAACCACAGAAGACGTACATAGAGACAAAGAGAGGGATGCAGGCGCACACACACAAACACAAAAGGTCAACGTTGTTAAGAATGCCAGTACAATTGTCATAGAAACAGACGTTACTGTGATATCACAGTAAGGATTTAAGATACACAGATGATAACTTTCTTATTGGTATAATAAAAGCTTATCTTATCTAGATTTTATTTCCTTGTTGCTTGTTTTCACCTTTCGGACTAAAGACAAGAGTCTAAAAACAACATTACAATGTCACCAAAACGATTTGACCCGATTTGAAGTGGAGATTATGTTTGTGTTATTGTGCTTTAGGGAAGCAGGGCCAGTGTACACCCAGTGGGAGAGGAGCTGTGCTGACATAGCCGCTGGTGTTTGGGTGGCAGGCCGGCGCCTTTTTAAATATAGTCTCGCACCCCCAGCATTCCTGCCAAGCAACTGTCCATAGCTATGTCCAGTCTGTGTACTCTGGGTAGCCAGGGCAAGCACTGTGCAACTATATTAACCCTCAATGTGGTCTGTGAGCTTCTCTCTCTCTCTCTCTCTCTCTCTCTTTCTCACTGTCATTGCTTCAATCAGAGGTGCTAATGAGAAGAGGTGAAAATGTGTGAGGGAAATGAAAGGGAATTCATTCTCCAGAGTTAAATACTTAATCTCAGCCGCACACACATCTCAAATGATTTCTCTGTGGTAGAGTAATGAGTTAAAGTACCCAATCACTACAGTAAAGTACCCAGTACCCTAGAGTACGCAATCCTCTAGGGCTGAACAATTAATCGAGCTACAGGTAAAATGTGTAAATGTAGATTTATAACACCATTATAAATGAAGTACTGTAGTGCTGCAGAGATGCCCTGGCCTACAAATGATTTTCTTTAAGAAAATTTCAGTAAGAAAACATGTTTGTTTGGTACAGACCCCAACAAATTTCACATCATGATTTTAATAGTTTTTTTCAGTGAAAATTAAAATTGTGATGCAAAAATGATCATTCCTACTAATACTGAATCATATAACAATCGCAATATCTGTCAAAATATCTGTCACATTTTTGTTACCATATCGTTCAGCCCTACTGTACATCCAGGCAGTTTTAGGTGGGAATCCTCTTCAACCAACCAGGATTCACCAAGTCAAAAGTTCATTGCACTGGTATAGGCCTTTAAATCAGAAAAAAAAACTGTTGGTTGTGACATGTCTCTGATTATGTCAGTGAAATGACCCGCCCCCCTCTTTTTTTCTATTTGAAGAGAGGGAAGAAATGCTCGCCGACCCATAAGGCCTTGCAGCCCGTCCGCCTGACGTATGGTGAGTGCATCAGCGAACGCCTCCACCGACCCAACTTCTGCGGAATGTGCACCGACGGACGGTGCTGTGCCCCGCGCCGCACACGGACCCTGCCCGTCCAATTCATCTGCCCGGACGGCGAGCACTTCCAGAAGCTGGCCATGGTCATCCAATCGTGTAAATGCAGCAGCGCTGACTGTGGCCATCTCAACGAAGCGGCGCTCCCACCGCAGCACTGGATGTACGGAGACACACATAAGTTCATTGACTGAGCCGTCGACCTTATTTCAGCTTTCTCTATGAAGGAAGACATTGAAAGAGAACGGGCCTTCCTCTGCTGAAGGGCAGACATTTTAAGATGAGGAGCCTTGCTCTGATGAAGGGCAGACATTTTTAGAAAAGGGGTCTTCCTCTAATAAAGGAGGACATTTTTAGACCAGGGACCTTCCTCTGTGAAGGAAGGTATTTTGAGACTAGTATCCTGGGATGGATTTCAAGACGAAGGGTCTTTCTCTAATAAAGGTAGACATTTTGAGACAAGGAGTCTTCCTCTAAGAAAGAAAACTATCTTAAGACAAGGTGCCTTCGTGTGCAGGTTTGAAGTGTCTGAACAACAGTATTACAAGCACCAGCACTCGCTGCCATGGGACTACAGACAGGAAGGGGCAGCCATGGTGTTCAGTTGCTGTCAAATAAACATTCTAAATTGTATTGTGTGTGACTGAGGAGGGCTGAAATGTGCTCTACCAACTCCTGCTCGAACAGACATCCTTGAAATAGAGTCTTGCAGTTCCATGGATCTGTAGAACTGGAGCTAAAGCTACACAAACCAGGTGTACAAGGAGGATTTCTAGTCTCCAAGGCCAAGCGAGAAATAATAAGACATGAACATAATTGCATTCTGTTTCACAGCCGTTTTTAAACGGTATTATTTTTTTTTGCAGAAGAACTATGGCTTTCCTATGTGATCACCCTAGTTATGTAAGCCAATTTTGTTGTGGTGTTATGGTTTCCCATGACACACTGAGATCCATAAACATGACCATTTCGTATCGGCAAGCAGTTAATAGCTACTCAGTGGAATGAGAAGTGGAAGCACAGGAACAAACTATTACGATATCTATTTACAAAATCTTTTCTAAATGCACGCCAAGCACAACGCTGACAGTTTCTTTCTTTCTTATGCTGATGTGCGTTCTGTCACAGATGACAATAAACTGAAATGTTTTATTTAAATAAATAAAAAAGTGTGAAATGTAAAATGACAAGCTTCTTACCAGTGCTAACCAACACAAACGACATCAACATCAAATGACTGTTTGCTTAGAAAACATCCTACCTGGGACCAATTCCTCAAAAGCCTCAATGTCACTGATTCTAAAAGTGACTCTGGATCCTGGTGTGTTGTACAAATACATTTGAGGCTTATTTTTCAGCGACCAATTGAGACACTAGTGCTTTATAGCGGTCACGGGTTTGTTGGTCAAACCGTGTCATACAATTTAGTGCTCGTTACATTTAATGTAATTATTTTAACTTGTGGCGTTTATTATACAACTTGGCAACCAGTTCAGAGCAAAACATTTCTCCATGCCAGGGCTGTTCTGTTGCAAGGACGCCCTCTACCTGCCATACATTGAAATTGTAGTTTGCATTACAGTGCAATATTTTGTAATTTCATTAGATCAACATGGAATTACAATATCCTTGTTTTTAATGATTGTAACAACTTCAAAGTTACGTAACTGCTTAGAAATATACATTTGAACAGAATAGACTGCTAGATTAAGTCTAAACTGAATCTACAAGTTAACAGCCTTCAATGCCATATTTGTCACAATAAGTAGTTAATGAAATGACCATGTGAAAGTGCAACATCAAATTCAACACAGCAGAATGATACAAAAGGTTTATTTCCTTAACCAAAACAATACAACCAAATTCTATAACGACAATGAACTTAAAAGCAAAAACACCCATTAGGGTGACAATAAAATAAAAAGGTATTCTCCATTAATCAATTTTGCAAAGAGATACAGTACGTTGAGGGACTTTTAAAACGTTGACTTTTCTTCTTCCATAGAAGTACACAAACACTGAGGGCCATGTAGTCTTTAGTCAAGCCCACTCAAGACTTCTGGCTCATCTGGACTGCTCAACTGGAGGGGTAAAAATAAAATGAGAAAAACATGTAAAAGATTAGTAGAGCTAGAGGTAGAAACAAGATCCAATGAAAATGTTATTTTAATCCCAAGAGAAATACCGGAGGCCATTTTGAGTTACATAACAGGAAGCTAGTGTAACATTTAAAGGGCACCACCATTTAACCCAAAATTTCTGAAACACACACACACACACACACACACACACACACACACACACACACACACACACACACACACAGGGGTTGGCCAGGCCAGCTACAAGTTCGGCTTCTTATTAGAAACAGAAGAGCCGCTTACTGTAGGTGGAAATGTCGATTTCTTCTGGTAGCTCGGCTACGTTGACCTCGAAGCGGTCCTGCACGTCATTCAGCGTCTTGGCGTCCGTCTCGTCTGAAACAAAGGTGACTGCCAGGCCTTTGGTTCCAAACCTGCCAGCCCGGGCTACCTATAGGACCAAGGAAGGCGAAGGTTAGGGGGTCAGATCGTGGCAACTAAGATACACATCTATACAAAAACAATCCACATGTCTACAGAATAAGAAGAGGACTGACTCTGTGGAGGTAGGTGTCCGAGTCCTCGGGCATGTCGTAGTTGAAGACGATGTTGACGCGCTCGATGTCCATGCCTCGGCCAAACAGGTTGGTGGCCACTAGGATGCGCCGCTGGAAGTCCTTGAACTGCTGGTAGCGAGAGAGCCTGCAGGGGGCAGTCACGCGTCAGTCAACAGGGGGCCCAGAACACAGCATTTCACATAGATGTGGGACAATGGAAGGCAAACCTGTCTGACTGGTATTGGGCTATTTGAAAACATTTGCGAAAAGTGGGCTCACATAACCACTTAATTAAAACTGATGGGCCGGTATGTCTGGATCAACGCCCAGATCAATAACAAACCGACTACCCAAATGACCGTAGTAATAGTTAAAGAAGGTGTCTGCCCGGTGACACATGATGGCCAATGCCTTTGATCAGATAGGGTAAATGCCTCCCCATGGTGTTGACGTGAGACCATTTTGCTACTTTTTACACAAAACAATAGGTTGAGAGCCTTCAACGGCTGGGTCAAGCTTCATGGTTTTGTCCATTCAACACACTGTGCGGAAAGCTATCCCCCATGTCCTTTCACGTCTTTCAGATAGGTAATAGGTAATAAACAAAGGAAAATAACCTTAAAAATTATGTTCGGGTGGGATTATCAGGATTGAAGATGTTGAAAATTCAATTTAATGTCTTTGGAACTTATGATTAAATTATTCATCAATCAATTGGAGTTGCAGTTTGGAAGTTGCACAGCAGATTTAGTCGCATAAATGGCCACTAGCTGACTTCTGACTTCTTTCTAATTTAGAATTGGTTGATTGGTGGTTTCCGATGCATTTTTCCTGCTTTCACTCGGACCTGGTGATGTCAACAAGACAAATACGAAGATTGTGCATCTTATATTTGTGGAGATATTAATGATTGATTTTGGGTATGTCATCATTTGGCTTCAATAAAAAAAAAAACATCCCGGGTGAAAGTGGTTAATATGAATTTGATCCCGTAAAGATTAAAATGGGTAGAAAGTTAAGGCCATCACCTAAAAAAAAACAACAATGTCCTGATTACGGTGATCAACACATTGCCAGCACCCACCTCTCCTCCTGGGCCATGCCCCTGTGAATGGCGATGGCTGGGAAGTTCTGCTCCACCAGCAGTTGGGACAGAGCCACGCAGCGCTGGACCGACTTCACAAAGATCACCACCTGCACAGAGACACCACATGGTTCTTATACACCATTTCATCCTACACATATGCATTACAATATCAACAATGAAAACCACCGTGGGGCTATAGTGCCATGTGTGCTGCTCTAGAGCTGTGGTAGTGCTGACACCGGGCCTCACCTGGTTGAACTCCAGCACGTCCAGCAGGTCGAAGAGCTTGCGGTTCTTCTCACTGTCCTTGAGCTTACAGTAGTACTGCTGCAGGCCGTGGAGCGTCAGCTTGGTCTCGTCGTCTACAAACACCTCCATGGGCTGCAGGGAATACACACGGAATGAGTCACAGGGAATAATGGACAACCGTCGTACTGCTAGTAATGCCACATTGGATAATGCTCACTTAATACAATGCATGCATGCGACCTATGAGGTCATAGTATTATTGTAGCACTGCCAGCCCAGCATAGGCCACTTCACATTTGCCCCCATCTTGGTTACAAGTTAAAGCACACCTGGCAATTACACGTCAACGGGTGTTGGTATGGACTTAAGATGCATCACATTCATAGTTAGACTTGCTTGTATGTGTGACTTTCTAGACCGTAGACAGAGATACTACTATAGCCTGGTATCAGACAGTTATATACAGCATAGTTATCGGCCACAGATCACACTGTTGACTCACGTCTTGCATGAACTTGCGGCAGACGGGGCGTATCTCCTTGCTGAGTGTTGCGCTGAACATCATGCACTGCTTCTCATGCGGCGTCAGCCTGAAGATGTCCTGCACGTCACGCCTCATGTCTGCCGGGGAGACAGGCTTTAGTGTTTAACAGAAGCCACATACTTTCATGTTTGACACAAGCAAAGACAGCAAAATGGTAAAGATTATATAAGTTACATTCCCCCGCGCAAGAGTAGGCCTATTTACGAACACTGCTACATTCAGTCAATTTCTTTGATTGTTATTCATTACTGTATACACACACTATTACTAACGCACCTTTGTTGCACTACCGTGGAAACGGATCTTTCCTATTGTTCATGTTTATTATCTTGTCGTTTCTCTAGAGGGGAAGGAGCCCGCTGGGGTTTCTGTCCCTCTCCTGCACTTGTATTCCTATGTTCTTTTTTTGTAGTCTTTCATTGTGAAAACACATCCAACTAAACTATTGCAATCCACATCAAACCCCAAGAACAGCTCACCCAGCTGCTCCAGCATCTTGTCGCACTCGTCCAGGACAAAGTGCTTGACGTTCTTCAGGTTGAGGGTCTTGTTGCGGCTCAGCGCCAGGATGCGCCCCGGCGTGCCGACCACGATGTGGGGGCAGTTCTTCTTGAGGACGTCCTCGTCCTTCTTGATGGCCATGCCGCCGAAGAACACAGCCGCCTTGACGGTGGGCATGTACTTGGAGAAGCGCTCGTACTCCTTGCTGATCTGGAAGGCCAGCTCTCGAGTGTGGCACATGACGAGGACGGATACCTGGTCAATGAGAAGCAAACCCAAAACGTAAGAATTTTATTTGTTCATTTTAAAATCAGCCAATGTGGAAAACATGGAAGACTGAATGACAAACTCACCTGACCGTCCACGGGCTCAATCTGTTGCAGCGTGGCCAGTACGAACACAGCCGTCTTTCCCATGCCAGACTTGGCCTGGCACAGGATGTCCATGCCTAAGATGGCCTGAGGAATGCATTCATGCTGCACTGAAACACCAACGCATCGAAGTGTTAGCAATATGGCATGGGGGGTACTCACAGTATTAGAGTATGACGTTCTCGATGGAGACAACTTCATAGCCACAAATGTGTCATCCCATGTCATAACTAAACAGGTCTCTTGAAGAGTTGTCTGTATTGGGACGATCAATAGTGTAAGCATCTAAAGCACCCTTTTAAGTATGTAACAAAATTGGAATACCACACTGCATGTATAAATAGATACACACAAACGCACTATATTATAATATCAGCCACCTCATCCTCATCCATTAAAGCATGAGCTGTACATATAGCGTATGCCGCTCACCTTCTGATGGATGTTCAAAACCACAGTCAACGATGGCACGGAGCAGCTCTGGTTTGAGCAGGAAGTCTCTGAAGCCAGAGCTGTGGATGGACACATAGGACCCCTTGACCTCCTTCTTGCCAGCGGGGGCCACACTCTCTGGGGCTCCCTGAGGCTCCTCATCCTCCTCGTAGTCCAGCAGCTCGTTGTCAACATCAGTTTCAGCCATGTTTTCTATGAGAGGAGAATTTAAGTCAATTCGATTCCCTTCGTGGAAACTAGGCTACGGGTACTTTTGTGAAATGGACCAGCATGATAATAGTAAATGTTCAATAGTTAGGAAAAAACTTGGAAACCAGTATTATAAAAAATATATATATACACATTTCACATGCAAGGTGAGAAGTTGTGGAAGATGAAAATATTTTGGTTCGCAACAGGTTTTGATGATGCATTATCAACTGTTCAAAAGTAGACCTCATAACATGAAATACATGCATCTGTAGGAATATAAGTAATGTTTTATTTAGAAACGAATTATATTGTTTAAATGGTGATCCTAGGTCCTGTGATTACCCAAAATGGAACAAACTTGCTACATCAGTAACTCGCTACTTAGAAGCCCGGTTAAGGCATTTGGCGAACAGGCCGCAGCCGTGAAACAGCAATATTTGGATGCATGATATTAAACATTAAACAAAAATACTCCGGAACGAAAAATAATACCATTCAATTAAAAACAAACTGCCATTTAAAAACAGGACATCTGCAACCAATCTTACAATACAGATCGTTTTCAGCCACTTTATTCTTAAACAATGGATTCTCTTTCACATATACGCTGATTCAAACGCCAGCGAATAGCATGCTAACGGCTAGTTAGCATGTCGTAAACGAGTCGCGTTGTTGAATTATTCTCGATTTTAGACATACATCGATTGCGTTGATAAAACAACTATTTGGACAAGATACAAAACAATGTAGAAAAAAAATCGTAAACCGTATTGAAAGTCTTAACTTGCAGAAAATGCAGCACGGCTGCGACATGACCGAACGAACACGCTAGCGCAAGCTAATACAAGAGGCTCAAGCAATCCTCAGCCTAAAATGCTTAAGTTTAAAAGGTGATTCCTTCTGGGATGGAAAATAATAATTAACTGGGAACTAAATGTAGACAATTCTATTGTAAATTGTAACTATAACTCCATGTTTACTTACGTTTTGTGTTATCTCACAGCTGCTTCGAATGCCAATGTTGACTACTGGCTAGCTAGCAAGGAACGTTCACATGGAGCCGCTGCTATTCATTTCCGGTAGCAACAGGACGCCCTTGACGGACACCGATTGGTTCGTTCCATTAGTTTCGGTCTTTCGGTCATTCTGCATTGTCGTGGTAGAAAATTAAACGTTTCAATTAAAATAAAGTTAAATAATGTAGAGAATGCGAATACACACGAATATGTCTCAAAATAATCGGGTAAATAATTGACGTGGTTATTTGTAATTGTAACACCCTAATATGAAAGCCGATATGGCACCAAAGGCGTTCATCGAGTGCATATAGGCTCAAATAACTTCAGAAACTCGTATTTTCTCAAGCCTGCCATAAGTGCAACTAGTTATTGAATAACAAGTAATATGGAAAGGAGTTGAGGTTTCAATGTTGGCCTCTCGGTGTTTTTTCTCCCCCAACAGAGGTCAATATGTCCACTTGAAATTTGCAAGAGATACAGATAACTTTTATATATTTTTATTTGTCATGCATATTTAGTACTAAATTAATATAGGCCTATAAATAGCTCATATTAAATGGAAATCTGGTCCTACATTAGAAACGAGTAACGATAGGCCTAATATTTTATGAACTCGACAACAGCAAAACTACAACGGTTTTATTCATATTTAAATTACTATTATGGACGCCATAATAGTAATTTAAATATGAATAAAACCGTATTTCTGTCACACGGGTATTTGTGTCAATCTTATCTAGATACACCTGTGAGTCCCGCCTTACAGCAGAATAAAAGTAACACGTGATTGGCTTATGATGTTGTCCTGGCGTAGATAGATCAGATGATTGGTTTCTGACATGTCAATCACATCTCGTTGAATATATATCAAAGATCGACAATCTTTATGATTTGTCTTAGGCAAATGATTCATGGTGCCTTGCTTAGAAGCCTATAAACTGGCAGGCAGTTTCACTATCTTCCCTGTGGCTTTTACAGTCTAATTCTGGAAATCGTTTGAGGAAGAGTTGTTCTTGTTTCTAAGGGAAGACTCGTCTCTTCCCCATTGATGCCGCACGCGCACAGTGTTTCGCGACTGTGTTTTGCCGAATGGAGCAGCGCTATGGCACAGCGTAGATGTGTCTGAAAGCAGACTGGGGGCGGTTCTAAGCTATTTCCTATCTGATAATCTATTACGGCGATTAGCTATTTGCAGCAAGTTGACACTGGAGAAACGAGTCACCCCAAATCCGAGCACAGAAAGATAATGAAGGTAGGCATCTTTATTTATTTATATTTGTTTTATTTGAACCGTTTATAAGATCATCGCGGTTTTATTAATATTATATCACGACTATCGTTTCTGAGGCATATTTGCGGTGGTGGAGGTGTATACCTTGATAATGAAATAGTCGTATTTAAAGAATTGGAGACATGGTCGTCCAAACCATGATGATGTCCTAGCAACCTCATCTGTTCTCCCTTCATTAGCTACCATGTAAAATTCCGCTGTACAACATGCAACATATCAACTATTCCGATTTGCTGCTTATAACAGTGGCATATGTTTAATGCAGATACACAATCATGTCGTTTTTAAATCGGTGAAATTACGTGCTGCTAAAGAGAATGTTATTTTTGCGACAGATCTAAAACTAATCCGACAGTGGGATGTGGTGTGTTTAGGCCCATTATTCACCGAGCCCGGCCAATGCATCGGCTTGAGAGCCCGACTATTCAATGTGCCATTACTAAATATAGGCTACAAGCAGCCTAGTCACTATAGAAGCGAATATATACATATATATATATATATATATATATATATATATATGCGACCATGTCATCGCAAAACATGATAGGACTATGAGTCACCGTCGGCAATATTCGATTTTCATATTATCCAATGACACGTTTCTGCCTTAAAAGTAGGTACAGTGTATATAGGCCTATATTACACGTAGACGAATCAACCTATTATATTTAATCTAGTCTCATGAAGTGACTCTGGTGATCTGGTTATCATCATTCGGGTTATTATTAATTAGGAACAGCTAATCATCCCTTTGTTAGAAACGTTAAACTGATTAAGTGGGACAATTGTTCCTTGTTTGAATAAAAGGAGAGGTTGCGGATTATCAGTCAAATCCACTCACAAGTCTTCCTCACAACCATCTGATGCTCACATCCTGGGGACCTTGTTTCTTAGAAGTAGCCTATCTCACAATGCTAATCAGTGTCTTCATCTAGTCTCATGCACACACACACACACACACACACACACACACACACACACACACACACACACACACACACACACACACACACACACACACACACACACACACACACACACACACACACACACACACACACACACACACACACACACACACACACACACACACACACACACACACACACACACACACACACATTGTACACATAATGTCTTGAACCTGGCAATCTTTGGTGCTGCTTTAAGCTTGTACCATAGGTCACAGACAATGTCAGTATAATCACAGGCTTTGTGTGTGTGTGTGTGTGTGTGTGTGTGTGTGTGTGTGTGTGTGCGTGTATGGTTGTTTTGGATTCAGACAATGTTAGCTTTCACAACACATGTATTCATGCAATTGTTCACGCCTTCCTTTCAGAACAAAGTTGGAAAGTGGAGATTGTCTATTGCAGATTGATCATCAGCCACAAATTTAATTGAAATAAATAGGCATAATAATAAATAGACATTCTGTGTCTATTTCATTTAAGACAACTATGATTTGAAGCCTGGTTTAACAGCCGCCATGTTGAAATCACAAAGATCTGAATTTGGCTAACAATGTAGAGCCTTTTGGGGGGCTAAATTTGAGATTAGATTAGATTAGTCAATCAAGACAAAGCATTATTTTTAGAAAACCTAAATAACCATCGTTCCAATGAAATCAATTGACCAAAGCAGAGGCTGTGATTAAACTGAATGTTTACGCATTCATCATCAGCTTGATGTTTACAGACATGACCATCTGTATTGTGGATCAGTCTGCACTGCTGGATCAGTCTGCACTGACAACAGGTTGTTTCCATTCCCTGACATCTGGTTTTCTGAGGTTAGGGCTGGGCGATATGGCCAAAATCTTCTATCCCGATATACGTAGGTCATTTAATATCTCAATAATGATATATCACGATATAGCATGTTTTCTGGTAATTCAATAAATAAATAGTCTATATAAAATAACCACTTGGTAAAGCCTATTTCTGTATACTCTTGTGTGTGAATTAAATACTTGACAAATGAAAAATACTGAGTATTTTATAATTTTATTAAGAACCGTAGTGCAAAATGAACATAATAGTTTCAAGTGAAACCATAGAGAAAAAATAAGTAAATATAGGCCTAGCCTACAATATGAAAATGTAACATAAAACAGTTTCAAGTATAGCAGCGATTACGGCTGGGCGATATGGACGAAATCAAATATCGATATTTTTGACCAAGTACCTCGATATTGATATTGCAACAATATTGTAGAGATGACTATTGGTGCTTTCACAAAATATTTACACAATGAGATTTTGCTAATGGGATCAGTAATGTGGATATAATGACTAAGTGGGTAAAGGCAAATAATAGAACAGCTAGAACAGTCTGGTAAGTTCAGAAAATTTCACTTTACTGTAATGCAGCCTTTAAAACCAGGAAAACAACACTTATGCCATATCACAATATTACAATATCCAAACTACTCTTTCCATCTGGGAGACAACGTTGAATTCATGATGTATCCTTTATTTACCCAGGGGTAGAGCATCAGGTGCCCTGCTCATGATCCTAGCACGCATCTCTTAGCTAGCAGGGAAACCCTGGATGCTGCTCAGTATTCAATGGTAAATAATGTACTATTACTTAACACGAAGGGGGGTCATGTCCAAGGGTGGAATTATTCATGAGGAATGTGATCTTGTTGTATCTGGTCCTAACAAAAAGGTAAAGGTGGAATCAGTAGCATTGTCCTGGTCTGGTCGGTTGGCGGGTGGCCTGTATACACTATTGACACCAACAACCAAGTCTGTGCACTGCACTTGATGTCCGCTGCTGACACAGGGAAACAGCAGGCAGGCTGATAACCTGGCGACCCACAGCTAACTCGCTGTGGATATGTGGATACTCCCCAGTTGACCAGTCTATTGTTCTGCTTTTCTGCAGCCCCTCGCCACTATATGGCTGCTGCTGTTCTGCAGGTGGAGGGATGGATGGATACAAAGATAGAAAGATAGAAAGATAGATAGATAGATAAATAGATAGATAGAACCTACAGGACAGAAAGGTGAAAAGCAATACCAAGATCAGAGAGTTGACAGGGTCTGACGGTTCAACGTGTTGGAATGAGAATGGATAAGAACTGATAGCCGCTCTTGCCGA
>OOFB01016624.1:0-15135 GCA_900323305.1 Trachyrincus murrayi | reverse complement strand
AGAGAGGAGCTTCTCTCGGATCTTCTTATCCAGCGGGATCTGGCCCTTCCCAAGGATCTGGTCCACCCTGCATCACCGCATGGGTCCGTGTTGACACACACACACACACACACACACACACACACAAACAGACACACACACACACACACGCACGCACACACACACACACACACACACACACACACACACACACACAGACAGACACACACACACACACACACACACACACACACACACACACACACACACACACACACACACAAACACAGACACACACACACACACACACACACACACACACTCACACACCCACACACACACACACACACACACACACACACACGCGCGCGCACACACACATACACACGCACACGCGTGCGCGCACACACACACACACACACACACACACACACACACACACACACATACACACACAGACACACATATAGACAGACAGACATACACACACACACACACACACACACACACACACAGACACACACACACACACAAATACAGGCACGCACAAATACAGACACCCAAACACAGACACACACACGCACACATTCTCGCACACACACACATACAGACACACACACATAGACACCTAATCAAACATTGGTTACAGCAGGAAGGAGACATTGCATAGCAGTGGAGTGGCCCCCAGGCAGCCCAGAGAAAGGAAGACAGAAGGATAGTTTACTGACAAAACAGCAGCACCTGCACATTTCTCTCTCCAGCATTAGCCACACAGGGGGAAACACAAGAGAAACATCTGTGTAGTTATGAATGACTCCCTAAACTCAGTTGGGTTCAGCAGGAAGACCAGGAAGCCCCAAAGCTCCATAGTGAAAGAGTTTTTAATTCAACAGATTAAATGATTAAATAAGCCCTAAGATGACATGCAAGAAAGAGGAAATTGTAACGATGCCACCATGTTCGGGAAACAAAGATTATCTCGATTTTATAGAACCAGTTTGTCCGGAATATAAGCGATACAAGCTTGTGATTAGTTGGGACACAGTTAGAATGGTGATTTGTCATCCAGGGTAAAATATATATCTAAAGCAGTTGTATGTAATGTTGGATTATTATGTTTTATGTTAAGAATATGCAAAAAAAACCAGGGTTGGGGTCAATACCATTCAAAGTAGTTTAGACAATAAATGATCTTGGATATATCAGCCATGGACAATATGCCATTTGAAGAAGAGCAGAATGCCACTTTCTCTACCACCTTTATACACATACGCCAACAATACTCCCCAGCTACACTAGGGGGCAGTATCCACAGACCGCTACGTGTCTACTGAGTGCCACTGCCACGTGATTCCATATTAAACACACATCTGTCTGGATGGATTAGCATTAAATGTGCTGGTAAGATTTACAAGCTATTATTTGAGTGTAATGCTCTCTGAAAATATCTGTTTCGAGTTGTCTGACAATTTTCTCTTTGAGACAATTTAGATTTTAGACTCAGCTCATTTTTTACCAATCGGTAAAAAACCTTTTCCCTGATTGGTTCAGGGAATCCATCTTGCCTGTCAATTTTTTTGGTGTCTTCTGCACTTTTCTGCTCCCTCTGTCTCACTCTCACTCTCTCTCTCTCCCTCTCTCTCTCTCTCGTTTCACAACTCTCGAATCTTACCTACAGCAGCTTTAACATGGGCGATACTTATAATTGCACTGTAAGCACATATGAACACTTTCCTAAGCAGGAGAGTGCAGACTGTGAATGGAATGAATGAATAGACCCCATCCCTGTGTGTGGTGGGGGGGGGGGGAGAGCGAGGGGGGGGGGGGGGGGGGGGGGGGGTGGGGGGGTGGGTGGTGGTGGTGGTGGTGGTGCTGACCCCTGCGTGGAGCTCTTCCTGGCCTGGCTGTAAAGGGCTGACAGGGAAGGGGAGGAAAATGTCTTGGCTCGGCTGCTGAGGGGCTGCGGGCCCACAATCATGTCCAGCCTGCAGGAGGACACACACACGCACACACACACACGCACGCACACACACACACACACACACACACACACACAGAACACATGCCCCACGGGCGTGCACGGGAGCGGGCAGGGAAGGAAAGTTACGTCAGGGCATGCGCACACACAAGCACACACGCACACGCACAAACATGAACACACACGGGAAAGCGATAAGGCAATGATTGCAAGCACACACATACATAAACATACAAAAACACAAAGCACACCGACAACCGAAAAGATCAATGAGTTCTCATACTGTGGAGAGAGACGATGATGGTCTTTCCACAGGAACAGTGGGGGAATGATTACGATGTTTATGATGTGATTTGGTTGGCCTACATGTTGGAAGTGTGGTGCAGCGTGTTTTGACGTTAGCTACCTGGTTTGAAGGCTCTTGATACGACACAGCATGTCCAAGTGACCGGCAGAGTACTGCTCGATCACGTCCTTCACGTCGTAGGGCCGCAGCGTCTCCTTGAACTTCTTCTTGGCAACGTGGAACTTCATTATCCTGGGCCGTCAAAAATATATGTAATAATGTACATTCAATAATGACCACTAGATGGCGATCTCAAGCTGTCCATGGTTGGTTGGTTTCCCACCAACTAGATTTCAGCGGGCAGGTTATAAAAACAAGACTAGCGTTTCATTTTCTTCAAAAATGCTGGGGTTTCACAGGGTCTCGCCTCCCTGTTTTCTTACACTGTTGGAGTCTGGAAAATAATTTCACAGATTTCTTAAATCAACATCCTGTGAGGTTGTGAAGGCGCTTGCCTTGCTCCACACTTAACCTGTGTGTGTGTGTGTGTGTGTGTGTGCATGTGCGCGTGTGTGTGCCCGTGCGTGTGTAAACCGATCACCCTGAGAAAGCAGCTCTCGGAGGGGATAGGAGCCGTGGTGTGAATGCACCTGTGGAGTCTTTGGGGGCAAGGCCGGGAAAGTGGGCTGATTGTAATAGATCCTGGCAATCCTTTCTGAGGGGCTATACGGCTTATAGAGCACTTTGCTCTTACCGAGCACAGTGCGTATTTAAAATATATGAGTCCCGTCATGTTATACAATATTATTTGTACAGCCCTTAATCACAGTTACAGTCTCAAAGTGACTCACAGGTCACATTCATGTGGCACCCCCTCACCGCCAACCCTCGAAGTAAGAGGGTTGCCTCAGGGGACCAGGGAGTGCATATGAAGTGTGTGAGTGTGTGTGTGTGTGTGTGTGTGTGTGTGTGTGTGCGTGCGCGTGTGTGTGAATTTGTGCGTGTGCATGTGTGTGTGGGCATGTGTGGGTAAGCCTATTATCAAGTGTGGGAGACAGACAATTGGAAGGGGTTTTAGATTTAAAGCCTCCAATTTGGCCAGAACAGGTATGTCTGCCTACACGTTTTCTCACACACAGGCCAAGGTGTAGGATGGGGAACGGACCACATACTGTCACTCAGCCAAAGAGCAGGTGATCAGTTTGTTTTGCATAACATGGATTTAGAGGTAAATCGGTTACAGGTTGTAAATGCAAATGAGTGGAAATTCCCCAGGGAATCTCTGGTGTGTTAAGCTTGACCGCCTGTTTGGCTGTTACATACTGGCTTGACTACCACTGTGGCCGCTGTGCTCTGCATTCAATAACACCAAAGATGTCCAGAAATAATAATAATAATAATAATTCTAAAAGCTACTCCATCTGATTGAATCCACTGCAGCTCGTTCAATCAAAATAACAAAAGAGAAAAAAGGCTGGAATTAAGTTTGATAAAGTCTGCTCTACTCAAGAACATACGCTTGGATAAAGATAGATAAACATAAATCAATGTATTTAAATTGATTTATCAGTGTTTGTCAGTGGTACCGTCGACATCTAAATATGTAAATAATGTCAAGAGAAATACAATTAATTAAATTAATTAAATTAAATTTTAAAAAAGAACATATCCATAGAAACAAACACATTTCACCGCTGGATTCACAAAGACATCCATATGCTGGGGTTTCCTCACCTGACAGCTCTGATGACAGACTTGACTGAAGGCAGCAGGTCTTCCACAGAGATATCACAGTGACAGCCCTTCTCATCAAACCCGTCCTCTCCTCCCGCCATGTTAGAGTCTGCTGCTGGGGGGAAATCATGCATCAAGGTACATGTGACATAATGCGTCAGAATTGCTCATGTTTTTGGCAATGGCAAAGAAAATCTCAAGAACAAGAGATAAGTAAAGGGAAGGAAGGAAGACAGGTGGACAGACAGAGAGACAGACAGACAGAAAGAAAGAAAAAGACAAACAAATCCTACCACCATACTAAAACCAACTCAGCTACACACTATATCTTGGAGGACCGGGTACTCTGTCTTGCCAGGGTACATTAGTCACAATGCTGCTCAGCTTGCTGCTATGTACGAGTGCAAAACACAAAAAGGTGGCACCGGATTGCAGAATAAATCTATATCTGCTATCTAGATTTTTCACTGCAGTTCCATAGGTCTATGAACACTCAATATGGCACAATATGCGTTGGCTACATACACACACATACGCTTTCCCAATGGTCTGCAAAGAGTGATGTTTCATTGTGTGTGTGTGTGTGTGTGTGTGTGGATTGCTTAAGAGAATTGCCAAGACATTAACAACACATTGGATGATAATTAGCAAATCACAATAATCAGAACAGAAGAAGTGGATGACGGTGAGCAATGTGTCTGACAGTGGCCCCGGCCAGCTCGGTGTTTGGCTGGGGTCGGCTTCCATGTTGGCCCCGTGCCCACCGTCCACTCACAGAACCTGACCCCACAGCCACCCTCACTGGGGACCCCATGCACCAAACACCAAGCTTTCCAGATCTGGGCCCCTAACCCCCATCAGTGCTCTGGGAACTCATTACATAAATTGCGTGTCAGGGACTGCTGGCCAGTTGGAGAGAGAGCCAGAAGTTATATCATATCATTAAGACCGTGAAACGGCCTGAGACGTGATTTATTACATCACTGGTGTCGGGGAAGTAATGCATCGATCTAAATGCTCAGGAGTTTTTCTTTTTCTTTCTTTGCCTACCCGTAGCGGAGGACAATAAACGACGGTTGCATATACATATATGCTATAGCTATAGGTCGTTCATATCAATATCGTTATCACAATTACAGTTAATCACGATCAGAGTTAATAATGCAAGCGACAAGTCGTCGGCTTCCATATCCGGCACTATATAATGACGCTAATGGAAATGATAAATGATCATAATCCAATACGTTAAATGATGTGGGGAAGCAACTCCCTCACAACCCAGGCTGCTACCCAAGAATAGTCAACATTATAAAGAATCACTGAACACCTCCGCCCCAACAACCCCCCTCCCCCCCTCCCCCCAAGACCTCACCGTCGGTGGTGGAGCGTGATTGGCTCTTGAGGCGCAGCGAGGGTCTGAAGCGTGTGCGGTCGTTGAAGCTCCAGCTCTTCTGCACCTTGGCGGGGCTGCCTCCCTCGGCGGCGGCCGGGGGCGGGGCGGTGGCCACCGGGGACCGCCGGTCATTCATCGACTGGTGGCTCTTGATGCTCTGGCCGCGCGGGCTCGCCATCCGCACGCGCTCCTTGAAGCTCAGCTTTTGGCTGGGGTGACGGCCATGGCGATGATGATGATGATGATGGTGATGGTGATGGTGATGGTGATAATGATGATGGTGACGGTGATGATGATGATGATGATGATGATGATGAGTTGGGGGGAGGGATGAAGAGGTAGGATGACAGACAGAGAGAGATATCTTAGTGACAACATCTTCCCCACTCAAGATAATCTAATGGGGGTGTGGGGGTGGTTATGTTAGATATTAGTTGTTAGATGATGAACAAAATGCAGTTGGCCAACAGGTGAAGTTCAGTTAGTCTTCTCTCTATGAGAGAAGAGCCAACGGTCAAATCTTCCTCGTCATATAGAAAGGTTGGTTGGTATTAGAGATCAGCATGCATCATTCTAGCAGATACTCTACACAGTAAATGGCAAGCAGATGACAGGCAACTGAGCAATTTAGTCCTACTGTGCGTGTGTGTGTGTGTGTGTGTTGCTATGGCCATGTTCCGCTGGTAACTGGTAAAAAAAGCCATTGAAAAACATTATTGTCATCATAATTGGTCTTGTTTGCCATCTTTTATTTTGGTCACTGTGTATTACTTTCATGCTGGCAGTGGAGTCTGGCGTGATTGAGTGTTGGACGTCATACTTTAATATGACAGAAGATAGAGTCGATGATATTATATGTTATTTGCGGTTATTGTTTTGGAAGTGAGAGCTGATGGTTGAGGTCCAGCAGGAACCCACTGAGAGGCTCATTGCTGACCACACGCTTCCACTTTCACAGAACACTTTGGAGTACTTTTTGACATTTAACAGGGTATGACATTACAGCTGAAATAACTATCCTAAATATTCTCCACACAGCAGCGGTTTCAACCAGAAGGCGACAGGCAGAATAAATAATTCGGTGCGGGCCGATTAAAACAACAACAGCGAAACCCAAAAAAAAGAAAACCCCTAAAGCAAACGTATTAAAGAATATAAAAGACAGATAATACATCCCAGACCAGTTCCTCTCCACAGCCTCCACAGATGAACCCATGCATGGGGGGGGTGATTAGTTAGCATGCCCAGAGAAGACCGGTGCAGCGCATGGTGCTAGCGTAGTGAATACCTATGTTTCCAAGCGGTAGGCCTCCTCAGTAGCTTCTTACTACTATGAACCTTACTAAAGGCAAGACAAACATGGATGGGTTAGATGACAGGGAACAGCATGACAACATGTTGGCCTGCTATAGGCATTCTGGTGGAGTGTTAGTTTTTCACTTGTGTTCCTTGGGATGGTTTTTTGACGTTGCATACGACATCCGTGGGTCACAAGCGGTGTGGAATGAGCGCGCCCTCCGTACGAAAGCAAAATAAACCCTCTATACCAGTGATTCTCAGCTGGTGGGTCACGACCCATACGTGGGTCGCGAGGGCATTTTGAGTGGGTCGCAGAGCATTTACCAAACCTTAATCTTTAGAAAGAAGCCCATTAATTAACTGATGTTTCAATGGTAATTCATGTTTCAATGGCTTACTATTTCATTGAATGTAGCCCCAATTGTTGCAGCTTTTTGTTCGCTCAATGTTTTTAACAGTACACGAAGGCATTGTTGATTGCTGCAATATTGGTAAATAATTTTTTTATTTTTGGGTCATGACTTAATGACTAATGACACATGTGGGTCCTGAGGCTAGACCAGTTGAGATCCACTGGTCTAATGACACATGTGGGTCCTGAGGCCAGACCAGTTGAGAACCACTGGTCTAATGACACATGTGGGTCCTGAGGCTGGACCAGGTCAAAACCACTGCTCTATACCTCTATCTATAGACCATCTGGTGTCTCAGGCACCTCATGCCAAAATATTTAACAGCCATAACCCAGTTAAAATCAAATACACATAACACTAGATCACATGACTGGATGGCTATATTGGTTCCTCATACAACGACAGAACTGGGGAAGACTTGGCTTTAGGTATTATGCACCTTATCTCTGGAACGAGCTACAGCGAAATCTGACACTGCAATTACTCATCCCTCTGAGGGACTTTAAAATGTTACTTGCTAATAACTCTGTCAATATATGTGAACGTTTTGACTGATGTAGCTATGTCCCTCTAATTGTCTTGTTTCTGATATTATATGTATATGTAATTGTTCCAGGGCTCTCTTGCAAAAGGGATCTCAATGAGACTTCCTGATAAAATAAAGGTGGAAATAAATGAAAATAGAACGTGGATGCCGACCCCTCATTTAATTATCAGGATTCATCACGCTCGTATTAAAGTGCGTAATGACATGTGCGGCATTTACCGCGGCAAACTGCTGACAACTTAATTGTGCTTTCAATCATATTGTTTTATCTGCGGATTTAGTTGAAAAAACACTCCCCACTGTGTGTGCGTGTGTGTGTGTGCATGGAAACATAGTAATTTAATGTGTGTCACCGTGACGACACCGCAGCCCCACTAGCCCCCCCCAGATCCCTTTGATTTCCCCCCCCCCCGCTGAATCGTTCTAACACTTCATCAGCCGAAATCATCCATTATATGTCGAGCGATTAAATCTATCCAGCATTTTAAAAAACGTGGGAAAAAAAACCCCACCTAACCACAAACTACAGTCCACTGTAGGGTTTATAAAGTACATCTTATCGTAACTGCGTGCTTGTATACTGTCTTGGTGAAATACTAAAAGCTTGGTAAAAGCCATGCAGTTATGTAAGATTTAGGAGTATGTGTGTGCTGTGTTTTCTTTTGGAGAGAGGGGGGGGGGGGAGAGGGGGCTGAGAAAGCAAACATATATACCGGGAATAGCAGCGGTCACAGTGAGCGACTGTGTTAAAAGTCTCCATTAGCAGGCGTATGTTTCGCTACCTGTGGCGTTGAACAGCTCCATCTTGGAGAGGTCAAAGCACAACACTTAGTGAATCCCGGCACCGGTATAGTTCACACAGAGTCGAGAGAGATGGACAGCTGGCCGCTGTTTTGCTAAGCTTGATTTTTTTTGTTTTTCAAATAAAAGGCACAAGGAAGTGCTCTCGCGCGTGTGTGTGTGTGTGTGTGTGTGTGTGTGCATGCGCGAGGCTGAACAAACCTTGTGGTCGACTCTCCTTGCGCCTTTCTTGGGTTGACGAGTGAGAGGGAAAGAAAAGAGAACAAGAAGTGATGTGCGCCATTTGCATTTTGTGACATTCAAGTAATGGACATAACATACATTAATATAATCGACCGCAGGTCGGTTATAGAAGGTGTAGAAGGCGTTCCATCGTTCACCACAGGCATCATATAATTCTCTAGAAACTTTAGTGTGCATCGACACATAGAAACACTTAGCAGGTGCTAATCTGGACAATAGGTGGAAGAGGCAACTCAAGGAGCATGCCGCGCTCGCGAACACAACTGCGGGCAAACGGAAGCAGGGGATACAAACAATGTATGATTTATTCCCACAAGCTGGTTCACTGTGTGTTGCAGGGCTCCGGAGTGTGTTTATTTGAGTGTGACTGTGTTTGTAACACTGTGTTATTTTATGACTGAGGTCAAACTTGTATTTTGTTTAGGGGTCTCTATAAACATCCTATATTTAGCAGATATTTTCTGGCTGCTAAATGTAGCATACCTGTTTGTGTGTGTGTGTGTGTGTGTGTGTGTGTGTGTGTGTGTGTATGGGAGTGTGTGTGGATATATTATTGGCCTATTGTGTGCTGCATTTTCAAAAAAGAGTAAACTTTCCAATGAAAACCAATGGAAGAAGAAAGAAAAAGTAGTTATTGAATGAATTTTGATTGGCTCATTTCCGATGATTACCGTCATCCAAGACATGGCAAATATGATGATTATGAAAATTACAGTCTACGGTCTTGATGTAAAAGCACACTCTGTCTATTTTATAACCATAGTCTGATCACACAGCTCAATGCAGTGTGAACACGAGGCCTATAGTTACATTCAATTATTTTCCTTATTTGTCTTAGCTCTTCAAGTAGCAACAAAGAGGTACGAGGTACCGGAAGTTTGGAAGCTGTTTTGTTTTTAGAACTGAAAACTTTATTATTTCTAAGCAAAATTCTGGTTTAATATTAGAACATTTAAATTCTGGTGTAAACTAAGACAAACATGACTAACATTAAATATTGTTAATATTAATATTAAAATTAAATGAAAAAAACATTTAAATCCTAAAGAAACACAAATTACAACAAAATAAAAAATCACAGATACTCAAATACAGGACATTTTTGACCACCTGTGTACGTACTTTGTAGGGCTGCAGGTATGCAACGCCTTCAGGTGAGGCTTCCAGGTAGCGATGGAAACCGAGTTCTCATCTGCCGCATAGCTCCGCCACACACACTGCGCAGAACACACAAAACCACAGAAGAAGAAACAAAACAAAACAAAACAAAAAGAAAGGTAAATACAACAAAAAAGGAGAAAAGAGAAGAAAAACTAAACACAAAATGTAAAGATAAACGGATTAGTGGAACCAATTGGACAGTTGTGTGACAGGTGTGTGGCTGGGGGCGGAGCCTAGGTTTGGATACATGCCTGCGATAGGGCAGGAGGTTGTCATGGTAATTCCAGGTAAGTAGGGCCTCTTGCTATTGGTGTAATTGGTATATTGTAGTAATGACGCCACTAGGCTTAGCACAGTGTGGGGACAGATGGACAGGAAGTGGACAGGAAGTAGACAGGAAGTAGACAAGAAGTGGACAGGAAGGGGGGAATTGTAAGGGAAAATGTAGTTTAAGATGACATGAATCGAGAAGGGGGACCCTCCTAGAATATTCATATGAATGTGAATATCAGAATATCTGATATGAATATCAGAAGTGTATAATAAGTCATGTGTTTCTTTTGTGTGGAAAATATGGGGAACATCATTAAGTTTAAAAGATATTCACAGGTGGGGTTAATTATCGCCGCAACCAGCACAACAAGTGTGTATATCGGTTGTCACATTGCCAGAATACACGTTGAAGAAGGGCGTCTTGCCCGAAACGTCTGTATGGCAATATTAAAAAGTAAGTCTTCAAGGTTTTATCGTGAGTTCTAACTAAGGTCAAATAAAGTAATAATTGAACAATTTCATGGATTTGACTACGAGCAGCACGCTCTGTCCAATGGCTGGAGTGTGTAACAGCGGTCAGCGTCTCGTTTATTGTGCTGCTTGGAGACAAACAGGGGCTCTCTCTGTACACGTAGACCCACCTGGATGAGGCAGGCGGCTGGGTTCCTCCTCTTCTCAAAGTGCTTCTGTCTGTGCTGCTCCTGCACCTTCAGCGCAAACCCTGAGCCTAAGATACCCTGAGAGGACCACAGCCTGATTACAATACATGGCAGACAGACAGAGAGACAGACAGACAGACAGAGGCAGAATAAGACTGACTCAGACAGACAGACAGACAGGCAGACAGATTCAGACAAATCCAGAAAGACAGATTCTAGACGGACAGACTCCCTTATAAAGCATCAGTATACTGTATGAGACCAGAGAATCCCCACTACAGTGAACTGAATAACATCACCAAAGGCTACAGTTAGAGCTCAATCTAGAGATCAATGTTAGGCCGTGCCAAGGAGAAGGCCTAATAAAAGACAAATTTGTTCATGTTAGACAAGCACTTGAAGGCTCTACCTTGCTCTGTGTGTTATTGGACATTTTACAGAAAGGGAGACTTTACTGAAAGGTAAAATCAACTTTTCTTGTTTTTCTCTTGTTTTACGTTTTATTTAGCTCACGGACATATAGCTTCAACATTTCATTTTAACTGTGAATATTAAAGTGCTATTTCCAAAAATCTATAAAGGTCCTGAAATAAAAAGGCAATAAAACAAAAAAATATAAAATATTTATAATTTAGTAACGTGAAGTGAGTACAGATGTTCATTCCGGAGCAAGTAGGAGTTGCTCAAGGACGACTACAGGTGAATCGTGGATTCAACCCGAGAACCCGATTCGGCTGGGAGGCGAAATGGATGAAGTATATAGCTAGTGATGGTGTGAAAAACACTCACCGCTGGCAAGGCGAAGAAGGAGATGCCCAGAAGGGCGAACCCTGCCGACAGCATGCGCCCCGTCCACGTCTTGGGTGTCTTGTCTCCGTAGCCGATGGTGGTCAGGGTGATCTGAGAAGGACCGACCGCAGAAATAAACCGTCAGACCTTAACCCGAGCACCGGGAAATCAGGGGAGACAGCCAGGGAGACATATACAGCTGGTTAAACAATGAGTTCACGGACCGCAGGTGAGAAACAGGTAGACTGACATTAATGGAGACGAGACACTGAGCTGTATAATGGGTCTGGTCTGAGCGCCACCATAACGCGCGTGAACACATTAAACAAAAGAAAGACTAATAGGCCGAGAAACCATTACATTTCCTTCGGGCCGATGATTTCAGTACAACATCGGTGAAAGCCCGTCAAGTAATTCCAAGAAACAATCAGACACACGGGGTTATTATGCATATTAGAGTGGAAACGACCGAGGGATGAGTCAGAGGAGAGAGGACAACAGCGTGTCCTCGGCGAGAACTCACCGTGCCCCACCACAAGGCGTCGGCGTACGTGGCAAAGTCCTTGTTGAACTTGTTCTCCACCAGGTACACCAGGAAGGAGGAGAAGATCAGCACCAGGAAGCCGATGTACCACGCCGTCACCAGCTCCTGTACGGCGTCACAGAGAGCAAGGATGTCCACGTCACCATGGAAACCGACCAAGGCAACACGGGCGCGACAACGCTAACGTTCACTCGGCACTCGATACGAGTCGAGCAACAAAGTCGGTCATTGCGTAAACAACACAGACAGACGCAGCACAAAAGAAAAGGTGTCTCATTATTTTGGCTTTAAGGCCGCGCATGACAGGCACCGATAGTTGTTACAGTTCCCAGAGGGGAGGGATGGAGCTGTCACCGTGGAGGAGTCTCCCTGACTCCATCACGGAGACATGTCAGGGAAAAGTACGATTTGGGTGGTGTATGTACAACAGGTCTACTATTTAGATAAACATGCTTCCTTTTGCACAGGGTGTTTTTTTATTTACTTTTTTTTTTGGTTCTCACTCTTCATTGTTTTAATTTAATTTCTAGAGGAATGACGGCCCTACAGCGTGGTGAGTATGATGAATTTGGTAACAGCTCTACTGAGACGATGGTAACAGGGCTATGGACTGGACTGGTCAGGGGTCCCAGCATAAGCATGAATAACTAAGTTGACAGCCCATGTGAGTGATGTCTTTAGTAAACATCAGTGGACATACTTGATAGTAATTAGCAACTGCACAACAGAATTATCCCATGAAAAGGCAAAAAAAACTAAACATTGGTTGACTTGGTTGGTAGCTGGTAATGCATTCTACACCCATCTAAATTAATTCAATATTACTTAATATTTACATTGAATAATATGCATGTCTATGCTGTTATATATTCACATGTATTATCTATCTCTGAGGCTTATCACAGGCGTGGTGTCGCGGTAGCATGACATATGGAGCTTCCAGGGTGGTGAGAGAGTAGAGGCCCTAATATTTTTTCAGGAGGGGGCCCCCATAACTCCTAGTGGTGCCCCAGATAATACCCAGGATTAAAGCAGAGCCAGGGGAGGGGTCTGTTAGGAGAGACATACACACACAGACACACAGACACACACACACACACACACACACACACACACACACACACGCAGGCCTCCACAAGGCTGCAATCTGTGTCAGCTCACTATTTAGTCAAAAAGGAAATCAATGGCTTTTTATTGCTAACTACAGCAGCCTAATGGAGTAGCAGTGCTAACTGAAACACACTTCTGCATTATTGATGGTCGTCAAATTGCTCTTTGAAATATGCGAATAGATTTTTCTTTCTTTAATGTGGAATGTGGCACAGATACGTTCTATGTTACGACCATGTGTAAGATTTTCGCCTCTATCGGTTACTAGCATTTACTACAGAATTAAAAACAACAACATTGCAACCGCTTTTTGTCTTAACGTGGCCCCTCCCACTTTGTGTCAAAACACAGCTGTGAGAGTGACAGTTCTTCATTTCTCTCCACCTCTCAAATTCACCAATATTAATCCTGGTTTTCCCCCTCTTTTTGTCGTTTGCTTTCTTATACATGCACCGAGGTACTTCTGCAGCTGAAGGCGCTGGGCATGTAGTTAGCTCCGCCAAAACAAGAGCGCAACTCGTGCCGTGTGGTTGGGCAGTGTGGTAGGGTACGCTAGTGTCTGTCAGCATTTACTACAGATATATCGAGATCATTTTACTTTAAAACAATAATACAAATATTAGTAAATCTTACACATTGTCACTTTAAATGAATACATATTGAATAAACCCACTGAAGATGAGCACCTATATTTTATTACAACCTTCTATTTATTATTTATTTGACTTCTCTACGGTGAGTAAACATCCTTCCCTTGAACTGTGTGGCTCATCGATCCAACAACGCACGTCTTGGATGTTGAAGCCACGCATGTGTATCAGTGTGTGTGTGTGTGTGATGTGTATCAGCATGTGTGTGTGTGTGTGTGTGTGTGTGTATATATGCATATCAGCATGTGTGTGTGTGTGTGTGTGTGTGTGTGTATATGCGTATCAGCATGTGTGTGTGTGTGTGTGTATATATGCGTATGAGCGATGTGTGTGTGTGTGTGTGTGTATATGCGTATCAGTATGTGTGTGTGTGTGTGTGTATATATGCGTATCAGCGTGTGTGTGTGTGTGTGTGTGTGTGTGTGTATATGCGTATCAGTATGTGTGTGTGTGTGTGTGTGCAGCCCCAGGGCCGCTTACCTTGCTGTGTGCATAGACCACTGAGCCCAGAAGCTTCCAGGTGCCCCCCCTCCTGTCCATGCGCACCATGCGAAGGATCTGCAGGAATCGCAGGCTGCGCAACACAGAGGTGGCGAAGATGTTTCCCTGGCTGCCGGCGGAGACCACGGCCACCGACGCGATCAGCACGATGATGTCTACAGAGCCAAACGCAGAAACACACAACGTGGCTTCACACCAAATCAGGGTAAAAACCCACCGATCAACTTTCAATGTGAAGATAACGAGGAAGAGCGAGGAGGTTTTTACATTTTGTCATTTTCTTAAGCTGAAAGCTGACCTTATCTTCCAATGTAAATATTTAAACATCTTCCTGGAATACAGCTGTGTCAGTGTGATGATGTAGATCTGACAAAGACCTGTGATCTCATTTCATTACTGCATAATGTGAGTCATGCGGTGATTACATGTGTTTACATGTGATTACATACGTAATCGGCATTCTCTCAACGTGTATATGGGATTGAAAGGTAATTAAAATAACAAATTGAAACAATGAATCGTTTTAATTTTACCGTGACAAGAACCTCCCCGCATAGGCGAACCCTGAGCACATTGTATAACACTGTGATATATAACAGTGTGATATGTATAACAGTGTGATATGTATAACATTGTGATATGTATAACAGTGTGATATGTATAACAGTGTGATATGTATAACAGTGTAATATATAACAGTGTGATATATAACAGTGTGATATGTCTAACAGTGTGATATATAACAGTGTGATATGTATAACAGAGTGATATATAT
>OOFB01016618.1:11423-35394 GCA_900323305.1 Trachyrincus murrayi | reverse complement strand
TACTGTGACCCCTGCCTAAGCAGTAAACCCAATTTGTAACCAAATTCTGAGCATTTAAGAGCACAACACATTTATTTGCCTGAGAAAAGCAATGTTGTGCAAGGTCTTAGTTAAAAAGAGGATGAGTAAGACACTATCACAGCGAGGAGAGAAGACTCTTACGCTCTCTTAGATCTTTACAGGGGTAACATTAGGGGGTCTGATTACCTCTTTGCAATTATCTGCTGTTTGCTAAGAGTGTAAGAACATGTGTGTGTCTTAATGATTGCTGTGGGGTGGATGGGGCCCTGGTGTCTCTGCGGTGTGCCACGCTAACTGAGCCAATAAACCGGCCAAGCTCTATGTCTCCGTATCCACTTCCTATAACGTCCCGAGAAGCCTGTCGTCTGCGATAGCTTTGAATGGGTGTAGATATTTTTTACAATGCTTTACCAAAGAGTTTCTCCAAATATGACTCTTAAAAGTGAAGGAGAGTATTTTATTTTATTTATTTTGCCAATGCAGCTTCGTGAAGTAGCGTCTTGAGCAAAAGAGCGTAGACATTTTAGAGGACTCAGTAACTCAACGGCTGTGTTGGCTCAGATTTTTCTAATACTGTGATTACCATGAGAACAATCATCCTGAAAGTATTATGGTAATGAACTAAAACCAAAAGTCACATGGTCCTGAACATCTGATAACAACTACGGATATGTCCTCTGGTCCTGTCCTGTTGCCAGTGTCACGTGGCTTATTTAAACTCTCACGAGACACAGGGCGTTTTCACATTAGGTACGATTGCTTCGTACCCGAGTATGATTGCCCGCCCCCCTCCACTTCAGAGGATGAGATATGCAGAATAGCAGTCCACTTCCGTGTTTGGGTACAAACAAACTGGACTTTGGGGTCAAGTCGGATCCGGGCCCGGGTCCCTGATGTGAAAGTGCCCTAAAGATCTCTAGGCTGTATTTTGGAAGTAATGAGGGGGGGGGCTGGGTCTCTGACACACACACTGTACCTAAAGTAAGACGACCGCATTCACATGAAACACCCCGGCCAGGCCAGATATCCTGCTATGAATATGATTAATCTACTACAAATGGTGCCCACATCTCCAGCCCATAAGTCACTATGACACAGAGCACCAATTAAATCGATCTGACGGGAAAGCTGGGCAGTTCAATGGACGCTGGACAGCATGTCAAAGGACTTTCCTTTGAGGAGTTCATCCCTTAAATACAATGACCATTACCGTAAGCATCTTTGTGTATATCTCCCTACATGGTTCGTTGACTTGGCCATCCACGCAGTGCTATTTAAGTGACGGCAGTAAAATGCAATGTTTCACAAAGGCGGGCGCCATTAAATGTGCAATTAACTACCAATTAACATGACAAGATACACCATATATAGCCTATATATAGTATAATACATGGTCGTGTATATTCTCATCCCATTAGTCAGTCGTTCTCAACAAGAGACTCGTGCGCTTGTGTTTCATAACTCTAGAATGACCCGTGAAAGTGAATCTAAATTAAAAAAACAACAGCCGTGCGTTACCGATAGACAATCGGCAGTTTGGCGCACCCAGGAGGAACCCGGGGGTCTTTTCTTACACTTGGTGGCTCCCGGGGGCCACAGGGTCTGCTGTTGACTAGGAGCCCTGCAGCCCAAACGTTCTCACGCTACAGCTGCTCGGCCACTGAATAAAAACGTGTAACAAAAGGTCACCGCCATGTGAACACAAACACCGCACACACACACAGGCACACACACACACACACACACACATAGGGGGCGCACACACTCACACATGCACACACCCACCCTCACTCACTCATACAGGCTTTCTCACACACGCACACACACACACACACACACACACACACACACACACACACACACACACACACACACACACACACACACACACACACACACACACACACACACACACACACACACACACACACACACACACACACACACACACACACACACACACACACACACACACACACACACACACACACACACACACACACATTACTTACTGTGTGCAGGTTGAGATCTCTCAATGAATTCTTCAGCTTATTGTAGTTCTTCCCGATGGGGATCTCTGTCTTGAGCCATGGAGGAAGCCTCAGCCTGTCACGAGGTAACAACGGTTTCACTTGCAAACATATGCCTTCTTCCAGTAGCTTGTCAATATCCATTTTATAATGATTGGGTTTTAAACTAATATATAGCCAACTATAAGTTTGCAGATTGTAGTCTGGCTAATATGTGGCTTTAGTGTTTTACTCATACCAATGAAACTAAATAAAAAGGTGAGACTCTTTACCTCTCTCCCTTCTGTCTCTTCAGGTTCCCCTTGTACTCCTCCCAGCTGCTCTTCTCGGACAGCTCCCCTGAAAGGAAGTCTTGTAGGTCGGGGCCATCCTCGTTTAGCAACTCAGTCTTTCTGCCATTCTTTGTCGGTGAGGGTTTGACCACTGTTTTTAATCCACTGGCATACATCTGGAAATGAATCACTTGCTCTTAAATACAAACAATGGCAATACCTCGCAAATACCAAAGTACAAGTACATATTTGCCATTAGCCAAGTTTTTAACAGCCCTCTGCAGAATGTATTAATTAACTACCATATGTATTGCACATACCATTTGGGAAATAAATGCATACCTATGCAATCTAACCGGTTGAACATTTGATTTAGAGTTCACAATCAAACGTACGATGATAAGAGACTTTACGTAACAACCATGACGAATAGGCCCGACTCTTATTTCTTATAAGAAATCGGGTGGTTGAAAGTATTGCATAATCTGGAAATACTTACATATGGGTTGCATCTTGGTGTCAACCAAAGGTGGCTGCTACACAATCGACCAGCTATAAAATGACTTTGTTTTACCAAAGCCATGGCTTAACGTGCCTGCGTACATGAGCAGACGACATTGACAACACATCTCGATGAGCAGCTAGTTTGGTCTGAAAGCAAAACACAGCATGTAAACGTTGCTTTATTCCTAATCAATTAAGTTTTCACATATGTACGTATTTCTTTGAACTAAGTTATGCATAGCCTTGTCAAATATAGTATTTGATCATGCGATATATGTGTAGTATATGCCATAACACTCCATTAATTGGAAATTGTCTTGTAATGTCTGGCGACGGTACGTCGTTGTACGTAACGACCGTACAATTGCGTGCTGACGTCCCTCTTTCCTCCTTTCCTCCACTACCGGCGAGGTGAGAGTCCCTGAAAAATTATTTCGCACATTAAATCTACCGCCATCTAAGTCAAAGGGAATACAATATCACCCTTTTTTTAATAAGTATAATTGGGAATAATTGAACTACACGGTCGATGTTTTATTTTGGACTTCTGTTGTGTATATTGTAGTGAAAAATGATGTTGATGATACTTTTTGACCCATCCCCTCAGTACTATCCCAGACCTAGCATAGCACTCAGTTTTTAATGGTGTAACGAAGCACGTTGTCGTTCTTAATGTTCTTAATTAAGTAATGTTCACCGTGTCTTTCGTTGAAATGTTGACACTACTGTGCAATTACGAGTGGCTTGTTTAACTGCAACATAACGATCGGACACATCTGGTGAGCTAGCTTTGCGTTAGCTTTAATGGTAATACTTAGCGATTCAGTGAGTTACATTTATGCTTTGCTTAAAATGTCTACTAAGGACAGTTTTAGATCTATTACGAGCTTTGCAAGGTTTCCTTGCTGTGCCATAATCCACGCAAGACGTTTGAGCCTACGTTATTCTTGAGCAGTGACCAACCGCACTGTTAACTAATATATGAAGTCCTCAAAGTTAATGCATTGTTATTCTTGTCCAATACAGAATGAAGACCATTCTCAGTAACCAGACTGTTGACATCCCCGACAATGGTGAGTTAGCCTGTGTATGATATTTTGTCAGTTTTCTTTCCAACATGTGTGAGATGTATTCTCTTTCCAATGCAAAGAGTCCTGTTTAAATCAGTTTTCTCTCTGCTGTGTTAAGTCGAGGTGAAGCTGAAGGGCAGGACGGTCATCGTCAAGGGACCCCGTGGCACTCTTCGCAGGGAGTTCAACCACATCAACCTGGAGCTCAGCCTGCTGGGCAAGAAGAACAGGAAGGTGAGAGGCGTTTCTGTTCTGTCTACTTTGTACATTGGATACTACTTTGACTGAGCTAAAGAAGCATCTCCCAGCATCGGTCAAATTCCTGGTCCTAGGAGTTTATATACTTTGTGTTCAGTTGTTACATGGAGTTCTGGACTGTTGCATTGGTCAGCCTGACATTTGGTGTATTTGCTGATGTAATACCACATTGTGTAGTTTGCGTATGTTATAGATGTTCTAAGGCAATGTCCCATTCTCCGCAGCTCCGTGTGGATAAATGGTGGGGCAACAGGAAGGAGTTGGCCACAGTCCGCACCATCTGCAGTCATGTCCAGAACATGATCAAGGGTGTAACCATGGTAATTATGTTGCTCTTTGTCTGAAACCTGTTTTAGCGTGTCACTTTTGTTTAGAGACATGGTTAATATGGCCAATAATGCCCTGATTTATTTAGTGGTTGCAGAGCCTCTCTGCCTCATTGTAAACTTGTAGCTTCATTTGTTCATTGCTGTGCTGGACACATGGTTGGTTAATGTATTTGGAAAGGAATTGTTTTGTATCTTCCCAGTTCTCACTGGCTGCTTTCATTTTTCTCACCCCAGGGTTTCCGGTACAAGATGCGCTCTGTGTATGCCCATTTCCCCATCAACGTTGTCATTCAGGAGAGCGGAGCTCTGGTCGAGATCAGGAACTTCCTGGGCGAGAAGTACATCCGTCGTGTTCGTATGAGGCCCGGTAAGAAATATCGTTGGTCTCCGGTGTCCTCGATTTGGACTCTTGGATGAATGAAGGTGACGCATTCCAAATGGTTGGTTCTTTATCGGTTTACCAAACCCCATGCTCTTCTCTCCCAGGTGTGGGATGTGCTCTGTCCACAGCCCAGAAGGACGAGTTGGTGCTGGAAGGCAATGACATTGAGCTGGTGTCCAACTCAGGTGAGAATGCTGCTTCTTTAGCATCAAATCACATTTTCAGGGGGTGCCAAAGTATTCTGTTGAATCCGAACTATTGAGTCTAATGTATTCCTTAAATCCATCTGGAATTGGATAAATGCATTTTGTCAAATAACAAATCGTGCTATACGACATGTATCCTTGGTCAAAATGGTTTGTAAAAATGTCCATTGTGTCAATATTGGTATTGCTCTGGGTAGAATTCTGTATGAATTCACATGTGCATTAACAGGATCTACCCCTCATTGGTGAAAAATATTGGAGTAATGGGATGCATAATTTGTCTTAATTGTAAACCCTCGTTGTATGGTTCATGCATTAAATATGTGCATCTGTGTTATCCAAACCTTGTAAACCAAATTAATTTCCATCCACTCATGTAGTACACCATTTAAGATTTACTTTTCTGAGTGTCACAAAATGTCATTCTTAATCACAAACTATCTTGCAAGGAAACCATTTATTTCATTGTTAACCTCATCTATAGTGTATTTTTTTCTTTAGGCTGGCACTCATCTTCTTTTAATATATTATCTGCCAAAGCAAAACTGGATCTAGACAGTCATAGTAATGCTTACTGCTGTGATGCCGTCTTGTGAGAAAATATCCACTTGGCCGTTCTGCTGGGTTCTTTTGCATAAGTAATGTGTAAATCAACATATGTGCCTCCCTTTGAACTTTAGTCTAGAATACAAACAATTTAAATATGATTGTTTTGTATTGAAGTATGAGTGGAACTTTTACATTATAGGGCTGGGTGATATGGCCAAAAATGATCACGATATTTAATAAATAATATCAAACTTAATGGAATTATATTGCGCTAATTATTAACGTTTTATCGCCCAGTCCTAGTACAATATTAATTCACTCATTCATTAATAATGTCATCGAGAGCACCACTAGTCTTCATTATACCTGAACTTCCTGTGATTGTTCCCCATCACCATTTTTTTTAATGCAATACCCCACAACCTCATTACCTTTGCCCTTCTTTGGCCATTGTCCAGTCTTTCTGCATGGAGATGTACAACATCCCTCTGTACCTACTGACGCCCAAACCCAAGAAAATGTCCATGTCTATACAAAGCCGTGTGCTTTGTACTTCGCTTATTCCCCAAGCCTTTCTCTATTCCAGCGGCTCTGATTCAACAAGCCACCACAGTCAAAAATAAGGATATCAGAAAGTTCTTGGATGGTATTTATGTTTCTGAGAAGGGAACAGTATTGGAACTTGACGATTAAACGCAGATGCTACTTTCGTAGAGGTTAGAAAATGCAGCGAAAGCCCCCCCGTGGCTTTCAAGGCATGCACACTTTTGTTGTGCTGTGGTTTTGTCTGTAGTATCGTTTGAATGTCATCGTTGTAGTTCATTTTTCCATGGTCAGTTATGCACTTTACGGTGGATTTTATGACTTAAGTCAATGATATTTGCACACTCTTGACGTCATACTCCACCGGATGTGCTTTTTTATTTTATTTTATTCTTTTGGCATGTGCACTTTGATTTTGCACATTTGATGTCTATATATGTCAGGTTATTCTATTGTGTGTTTTTGTTTGCATCTTGTTTCGTTTTGTTTGACTGATCAGACCAAAGCATTGTTTGTCACACTTGGACCGGAAGCATGAAGTGAACTGAAGCCCTAAGCGTAGTAATAATAAACCCCCATGTGCTGGGGCATGTGACCATTACTGTGTTCTCATACTGTTATCTCCCCCTCCCAGCTGCCTTGATCCAGCAGGCCACCACCGTCAAGAATAAGGACATCAGGAAATTTCTGGACGGGATCTATGTCAGCGAGAAGTCTACGGTGCTCAACCCAGAGAAATAAATAATAAAACTCCCCCATTTTTCCAAACAAACTGGCTTACATTTTGCTTTGTTTCTGTATGTTACGGCATCTCAGTCGCTATTACTGCTAGGTTTCATCTTTGAACATCATTTTATCAAAGTAAGATGTAGAAGGAATAGAAAAGTCTTATCCATGCCACAATTTTGAAAGCAGACTCGCAGGAGAGCTGGTTTGAGTTTCTCAGCTACACGGATGTTTTTTAAATCTTTCTTTTTACTGTGAATGGATGTGTAAAACATGATTGTCAGGATCATTTCAAATGTATCTTTAAACATTGGACAGTTGCCTTTAAAACTATTGGGGCCAACTTAAGGCATTGGACATGCCAGCATGTTCCCATCTTTGGGGACTAGACTGTCACTAAAGGTGTTATGGTCCAATTATAGGAAAGATATCTCATACATTTCTTAAATTATACAAAAATGTTGCATATAGAATAGGAAATCATTTATTCACAATTATAAGACCATGAGTTTGTCTAAATACCTAAGACCCCAGTTAGATGGACTAAAGCACTTAAAAATGTAGTGACTCACATTCACCCATTGGGAGCAATTATGGTTTGGTGTCTTGCTCAGGGACACAACCCTTCATACTGACTTTATCTTGAGATACTATTAATATTCTGCTTTTAACCTTTAAAGTAACGCTTGGTATAGGAATGATTTACACTGGAACTTTCATAATACGTCCATGCACAAGAACAGTCAGCTGCCGACATGGCGTCATCACCAGGCGACATCACAAGTCGTACTTCGCGCCAAGGATTTACTGGATTTGCTTTGGTGTTGACACTCTGCAGGGAAACTTTGCGTGTTCAGCATGGTATGTCATATTCTTGAAACCACTATTTTGATTGCCCTAATCTCTACATATTTTAAACTACTCATTAAATTTAACAAAAGTAGTCTTGTTGATTTACGCCCTTAATTTCTTTATCTGGAGCATGGAGCCACGCAGCTAAGTTTAGCTTGTGCTACATGTTGTTTAAGTGTGACAGTTTTGTTTTGATGCTCCCGCGATTTTGAAATGTCTTGCAACATGTCGGCGTTGTCCTAGTTACAACGTTAAACTATTAAGAATCTAGAATATTCTCTTTAGAAATGATCGATATTGCCATGTCATGAGCGTTTCTTTCTCTATGGTAACTCAGGACATAAGGCGGTTCTTTGCGCCAACTTCTGCAAAACCAGCAGTGCAGAAGACAGCCAAAGATGGAAACCTCAGCAAAGAAGAGAAGAAACCTAAGTCATCAGACGAGGACATGAAGAATAAAAATAAAAAGCCTTCCAAGGCAAGAATTAAATTTCAATCTTGATCATCGTGAATTAATATGCCAATTTCCCAACATATGTTAGTTAGTGATAATTCTGTGCACGTTTATCAGATCACAAGCCCCAAACCAGGAAAAAAAACGAGAGAAGGTGGCAAGAAACGAAAGAAACGTGGTGTCATAGAATCTGGTATGGACCTCTCGATCACTATGTTATGTAAAGCGTCACCTGGTGGCGGTACCTTTCTGTTTTAATTATAATCCACATCCTATTATGGAATACACTTTGAGTTGTTTGTCTGATTGTCCTCTGTTGTGATCCATCGTCTACCACCTGAACACAGACTCGGAGGAGGAGGAAGAAAGAACAGAAAAGAAAACATCTAAGGAGAAACTGAAATCCAGCCAGGCAGAGTGCTCTCTTAAAAGGGATCCTATACAATATGTCTCTGAAACAGGCAAGTTTTAAGGAACCTTCTCATGCATATTTACATCACCCTGCAGTCCAATGTTAACATAACTAGTGCTGGAATAACCTAGCCCCATTTGCGACATAACACTTTATACTCAACATGTTCCTTTGTTTATCTTGGGTTACTTTGCTTGTAGATTCAGACAGTGACAACTTCCTGTCCTTGAAGAACACTACCAAACCCAAGGAAAATGGGACAAAGAAACCAATGAAGAAGAATGCAGACAGATCAAAGGAGAGCACAAAGTCTCCTGTTAAGCCCTCCTCCAACCGGGGGAAAATACTCAGCAAGTCCCCACCACCGGTACCTAGCACGCCCAAGTCCACGGCTCCCCCCCAGCCTAAACACACCCCCACTTCAGTCCTGGACTACTTTGGCAACGCCAGTGTTCAGCGGTCAACTAAGAAGCTGGTAGCCAGTACCAAGAGGAAGGCAGTGAGTCTTTTTCTCCGTCTTTATTCTCTTTTGCCATCTGTTCTCTATAAAGGTGTCAAGGCCACTAGCTTGCACCAGTTCGCAGCCCTGCACCTGTGTGCAATAGCTCTGAAATCATTACCATGTTTTCACACAAGGCTGAGCACATTTTGAAGGAAGAAGCTGCTGAATTTGAAGATATAAATTCTTACCATAATTTATGCAAATATTATTATTTCCTTATGAAAAATGAATGTGGTCTAATTCCTGGCATGAAATCTTAAGGTTGCGTATGAATATATTGATTAAACTAACTACAGGGCTCTATCTTTGATACAAAGCATTTGATAAGCTTTCCTGATGCGTTTCTCTGTTTAAAAAAATCACCTCACTGTCATTCTCAGCCAAGTCAGGACCAGGATGACCTGAAGAATGACGAACTCATCGCCAAGCAGCTGCAGATGGATGAAGACATGGAGGTAGGATAGTCACCACCAGGACCCAATGTTGTAACAAACACACGCTCATCTGTACACGTACTGTATGTGTATGTAGGTACTGTGTGGTTTTAAATCCCATCTCCCGTTTGCACCCAAACCCCCCCTCCCCCCCCTCGATCCGCCCAGCTGGAGAGACAGGTGCATGAAGACGAAGACTTTGCCAGAACGCTCGCCATGCTGGATGAACAACCGCACGCCAAGAAGGTGACACGTATTAAATTCACAGTGGGGACATAATATAGATAATGTATAGATATTGATTTGTTGTAAAAAATTGTTAATTGTTTAAAAAAAGGGTTATCTTGTCGTTGGCTACATCCTAGCTGCGTTATAAACTGATTACATTGTTGGGTCCTATTTGGCCATTCTAATTGTGTGTGTGTGTGTGTGTGTGTGTGTGTGTGTGTGTGTCCATGATGTGGGAACATCCAGGCTCGCAAGGAATCTCCTTCCCTGGGTGAGAAACGGGGGTCCAGTGCGTCTCCCAGTAAAACCAGTAAGTCCTCCACTTCAAAGAACAGCGAGGAGGCCCACGCCACAGAGGACGTCATCAGCCCCTCCCCCCAGAAGCCCTCTGCTTCAGTCAGAGCCAGCTCCAAACTGGCCATGATGAAGAAGAAGGACGAGAAAGGGGAAGCGAGCATTAAAGAGGAGAAGAGCAGAAAGACCATTTCACCTGCAAAGAGTAAAATCTCTCCCAAAAAGGAGCCGGTCGCGTCCTCGAGCACAGACAGGAAGTCCACGTCCAAAGCAGGAAGTGTTGCCGCCGTAACCACGCCTACCAAACTTAAGACCTCCCCAAAGGAACCAGAGGTGAGCAAACGCCGGGCCCCTTGGGCAACTTGGGCCCCTTTTTTCGATAATTCAATCAGCTCAGACCTTTTCTGAAAAGACTCCTGGGAGGCCTGTTTTGAATAGGGCTCTATTCGAGTGTGAAAATGTATATTCGAGTGTGAAGAAGAGAAAAAAAAAAGGCTGCTCCACTGAATGCACTGCATGACAGGAGTCACACAACGTCACTTTCATTGATTGAAAATGAAATGTAGGTCGAGCTGAAATGAGCGGATAATTCATCAACAACAACAACAACAACAACCGTGTAGTAGTGATGATAGAGAGAGTTCACAACCCAACTCGGTGATTTGCACTCGAGCGATCTAAAAAAAAGCCCAGTTTGGAAATACTTTGTATTTTGGTCAGTAGACGGCAAAATTTTGGAACCTCGAGATGAAGTTGTATGAAATTAGGCTATCGAATAACAATGACGAATCATTCATTTGATCTCACTCTAGCACCAACCACAGAGAGAGGGAGAGATTTAAATGAAGTTTTACAGTATAGGACATTATTTAGTTTATTTTGTAATGTGTAGGTATGTTATGTAGATCCTTTTAAAAGACATTTCTGTTGAAATAAATATATCTATACAAGTAGTTATGTCTCTCGTTGTATTGGTTTGCCCTCTTATGGACAAATGCGCAGAAATAAATATTGGAATGGTTCGAACCTGTGTTGTTTTGAATGAGGAATAATCTAACATCATTTTTGGCCAATTTTGACAGCCTTAGTTTTGATGGTGTGTAAAATCTGTTCTCTCCTTGTTGTGTCACCAGGGCATCGAGGATGCAGAGAAGAGGAGGGGCAACTCTGCTGGTTACAGGAACTACCTGAACAGAGACGGGCCGCGGGCGCTGGGCTCCAAGGATATCCCCCAGGTAAAGTGGATGTATTACAATATGATTCAGGTTATCTCCCAGGTAAAGTGGATGTATTACAATATGATTCAGATTATGTTCTTTTGACTCTTTTGTAGAAAAATGGATTTTGCTTTGCTGAAAAAAATGTTAATCGAATAATGCACAGATATTTTCACACATTTATTTGCTTGGCACTTAAATGGGATGAGAGAAGTAACAGACATATGATATGTATGCAATAATTTGCTGTGTGTGTGTGTGTGTGTGTGTGTGTGTGTGTGTGTGTGTGTGTTCAGGGTGCGGACAACTGTCTGGAGGGCTGTGTGTTTGTGCTGACGGGCGTCCTGGAGTCCATGGAGCGTGACGATGCCAAGTCTATGATTGAGCGCTATGGGGGCAAAGTCACGGGCAACGTCAGCAAGAAGACCACCTACCTGGTGCTGGGCCGGGACAGCGGAGCCTCGAAGACTGAGAAGGTAACGCAGCTAAACATGTTTATATCTATATATATTTAGAGGAAACGTACTCGGCACTCAAAGTAAACCTCATTGTTTCCCATTGCTGTTATTAGTTTTTACTTTTATTACCAATGGTTCTGTACTCTCGTCCTATTGGTTGGCTTTCATATCATGTGTTTTCTCATTGGCTGTCCAGGCGGAGAACTTTGGTACAACCATCCTGGATGAGGACGGCCTGCTGGAGCTGATCAGAACCAAGCCAGGGAAGAAGTCCAAGTATGAGATCGCTGCGGAGGCCCAGGTCAGCATGAGGGTTCTCTGCCCCGTATTATTATTATTATTATTGTCTCACTGTATTAAATCATGCATGTTGTTTTGCCATCTATTGTGTTGTACGTCAGACTGTTTTGCACTAATTTGAGTTCCATAACTTGCGTTGAACAACGGCATTTTTAATTGCATATTTTATTAAATAGTTTATTGTTTTTCTGTTGTGACACAGAACAAAGTGTCGAAGAGCAGGACTCCCGCCAGCCAGCCCTCTAAGAGCACCCCGAAAGCCCAGAAGATCTCTCCGTCCAAGGGCAACTCCAGGTCTCCTCAGACCCCCAGCCCGTCCAAGACCGGCCAGGGCCGGCGGGCGGCAGGGAAGGCTAGCACTAGCGCCACCCCGCCCGGGAGGGGCGCTGCCTCACAGGTCCGCCGGGGGCTGGGCCTCACCACCCCACCCTCTTCGGCTTCCTCCCTGGCCGCCGGCAAAGAGGCCGCCAGCCTTCTCTGGGTGGACAAGTACCGGCCTCTCTCGTTGAAAGCCGTGATTGGCCAACAAGGGGACCAGAGCTGTGCCAATAAGCTGGTGCGCTGGCTACAGAGCTGGCATAGGCACCATGCTGGGGGCGGGGCCAAACCTCCAGGTGTGTGTACCATGAGTTCTATCTGCTGTCCGTTCACTATGAAGAACCTCGTTTAGTTTGTTCAATTGTCTCCTGGTTGGTGCTCTTGTCTCTGCTGCAGTTGCAAAGTTTACCAAGTTTGGCAGCGGTAAAGATGACGGCTCTTCGTTCAAGGCTGCCCTGCTCTCTGGACCACCGGGGGTGGGGAAGACCACCACGGCTGCCCTGGTCTGTGAGGTCAGTTGAGAACTCACACACACACTCACTAGGGATGTTAACATTTAACTGTTAACCGACAATATAATTTTTTACCAATTAACACTATCAGTTAAACGGTAAAAAAACTCATTCTAAAATAAATCCTCACGTTCTGTTGTATTTGCTGCTGTTGCACATGTAAAAATACAGGGCTGGCTCCAAATATTCAAATAAACAAAGTATCCTTCATTAGTTTTGTATTCGAACATAACATTAGTCTTAAAACTTTCAGTTGTAGTGTAGTACAACGTCATAATTTGTTCACGTTACTTTACCTTTAAGAGTGCCGTTACCTTTAATCAGCGAGGCTGTCAGTGATGACGTACTCTTAAGGCATTCTGTTGTTATTATGCCTTTTAGCCGTATACTTCCACTCTTTTAGCAAGTAGCAACTTCTGCTTTTTTCCTCTCAACTGAGATTATGTTTGTCGAGTGGTAATCTCCACACTCGCTCGTACATTGTACCACTTTTAGAAATGGCAAGACCGATGGAGCTAGCAAGATCTGTTGTCACTGGGAGCACTTTAAACTAACCTATAGCCTGTTAGCCTGCTGTATGCTAATCGTAATAAGTGCTTTCATAGTTGATGATCATGATCATTAGTTAGTTGTAATAAAAGCCTTAGTAATAATCTGTTTTATTTAATAATGCTGGGGGTGCATGCTCACACAGGCTTCACATAGCCAGTCGCCACATGACAAAACTCAGACAACGCTGGATTTTAACAGGCTTAGAAGTTTAACTTTTAGAATATACCTTCGGAAACGTAACGATTATCAGAAGCTTGAAATTTGAGAGTATGCATTCAGGCCAGCCCTCCTTTCCAATGGTCATTTTTTTACGGGTCACAGACTTTCATCCATTTTTTTATAGCTATGTTCACTAGAGAATAGAGAACTTTCACTTCAGTCTTCTGACCTTTGAACCCTCACCCTGTTCAGGAGTTGGGCTACACCTATGTGGAGATGAATGCAAGCTGTACTCGCAGTAAGAACACCTTGAAGGACGTGATCGCCGAGTCCCTCAATAACACCAGCATCAAGAACTTCTACGCCGGTATGGTTTATGTGGAGTCCCTAGTGACCTAATGGTGATAATATTCTGGGTTGGGTGAGATCTGCTGTTGTTGTTGCCCTAAAACCACCCCAAGAAGGATGGTCAACAGTTAAATATGAAAAAAGTATATTGTTTATTTATTTTTTTGTCTTTCTATTCAACGTTGTAATTCTGTAATTCTTCCATTCCTCTCTTTCTAGATTGTAGCTATGCACAAAGAATTTGAACCGAAAGTGTCATGTTTTTAAGTGCGTGTTTGCACCATCCAGGCACATCTCAGACGGTGAGCAGTAAACATGTTCTCATCATGGACGAGGTGGACGGCATGGCAGGCAACGAGGACCGTGGAGGCATACAGGTGAGGAGATGAACACATGAACACTTTATTACTGCACTTTCACCTGGCCAAGGAGCAGTGCCATGCGTCCTCATGTGGAGAAGGAGACCCTCTGACCCTCGACTGCCCTTAGGAGATGATTGGCCTGATTAAAAGTTCCAAGATCCCCATCATCTGCATGTGCAACGACCGTAACCACCAGAAGATCCGCTCCCTGGCCAACTACTGCTTCGACCTGCGCTTCCCGAGACCCAGGGTGGAGCAGATCAAGGTGAGGGGGTGCCCGGCTCCGATGCTGACCTGGAGCACATGTTGACAACTTGCCGTCTGTAGCTCGGGGGTGTTAAGGTTGTACATTGTACGTGGTTTTGGGCCACTGTATTTAATTGATTAGATTAGTTAGATCTGCTACGTTCACTGGATGCATTCAAATGCAAATTCTCAAGTTCTCTCCTTCTCTTTCAATCTGTCCACCAGGGAGCCATGATGTCCATCGCCTTCAAGGAGGGCCTCAAAATCCCTCCTCCAGCTCTCAACGACATCATCCTGGCGGCCAATCACGATGTACGACAGGTAAGAAAAACGTCTAGGTAATACTATATATATTTTACCTTTTTACTCATCTCCTTTGGGAGATGGGGGTACGACTAGTCATTAATGCATTGCGTCGTATCATTGGCCAAACGCTTTCCTCTGGAGCGAATCAGAAGAAAGCATATTTTTATGCTTTATATTTTTATTCTAATGTACCTACATTTTTCAGGTGCTCCACAACCTGTGCATGTGGTCGGCCAAGGACAAGGTGATGACCATTGACCAGTGCAAGTCGGACGCGTCCCAAGCCCGCAAGGACATGAAGCTGGGGCCCTTCGACGTGTGCCGCAAGGTCTTCTCCAAGGCCGAGGAGACGTCCCACATGAGCTTCATCGACAAGTCCGACCTCTTCTTCCACGACTACTCGCTGGCACCGCTCTTCGTCCAGGAGAACTATGTGCACGTGAAGCCTGCCGCCGCAGGGTGAGGATAGGGACACACGCTCACGCTCACACTGACTGACTGACTGACAAAATGTTTTCAATATTTGTTTTTACAGTAGATGGATGGATGGGTAAATTGATGGGTAAATTGAAGAGAAAAAAAAGGTATGGTTTCAGTCAGTCACCAACCCGATCTCAGAGGTGCTTCAAGTTGATGTGGGGGAAGATATAACTTAATAATGTTGCGTCCAGACCTGCCGCCTGAACGTGAGCTGCGTGTGATCGGATCTCTTGTTCTTCCGGCCTGTATAATCATATCATGGTCACTGTACTTGGATCAGACACGTTTACCTGATCCCAGTACTGTGGTGGTGATGATGTTGGTACCACTCTCTCTGCTCCAACGCCTCAGTGGTAATCTAAAGGCCCACCTGGTGCTGCTCAGCAAGACGGCCGACTCCATCTGTGACGGAGACCTGGTGGACAGACAGATCCGCTCCAGACAGACCTGGTCCCTGCTGCCCACGCAGGTGATACACACACACGCACACGCACACACCTTTTCACCTGCCTCCGAGATGCTGAGAGGTGTTTCATCATGGTGTCATTGTGTTTCCCAGGCCGTCTACGCCAGCGTGCTTCCAGGGGAGCTGATGCGGGGCTACATGAGCCACTTCCCCACCTTCCCCAGCTGGCTGGGCAAGTTCTCCTCCACCAACAAGCACGCCCGCATCATCCAGGAGCTGGCCTCTCATATGAGCTTAAGGTGAGAGGAGCGCCATCACTAGTATGCTGGTCTCTCAGAAAGAGACCTTTTTATTCAAAATGACTTGCGGTTGTAGAACAGATTCACAGCTCATTATGGAGCAGGCAGGGGGGAGTTGAAGTCGACCCAGAATTACCCTTAAAACATTAAAAGCTGACTATTCATTTTTTTCATGCATTGCAACAAGAAATTAGTAAAAACGTCTCGCTGCTCCTCATCCCTTAAATATCAGTCCTTGTAGAATGTGGGCCTGACCAAGTCATTCAGAAATCTTCTTTCTTTTAAAAATATTATTATATATATATATATATATTTTTAAGATGGTTTACAAAACGGGGGTTATAAGATGTGTTCTGTGATATTTGACGTTACATTCTAGTAACGTTATCTCCCTGTGCTCATCTCTCTGCCAGAACCCTGAGCAGCAAGCAGGCGGTGAACCTGGACTACCTGCCCTACCTGCGGGGGGCGCTGCTCAGCCCACTGCAGAGGCAGGGGGCCGAGGGGGCGGGCCAGGCCGTGCAGCTGCTGGACGACTACCAGCTCATCAAGGAGGACGTGGACAACATGATGGAGGCCAGCGTGTGGGGGGGGCAGCCGGACCCCTACTCCAAGCTGGACTCCAAGGTAAAAAACGCCCACCAGCTCCATGTCGCAAGGACATGGTTTGATGGGGGAAAATGGTGTTCAGCGTATAAATGAAATGTGTGACTTTCCAACGTATCGTATACCATGTGTGAAGGTAGAAGAAAACATATAGAGATGTTATGTAAACATAACCATGTAGAGATGCACAAGGTGCTAGCGTAAAGTGTCATACATGCCATGTGCACCCCGTATAGATGTATAAAGTGCTAACATACCTTGTAGCATGTGTGTCGATATACAAGATGCTAGCAAGCCATGCAATGCTACACAACATATGAACGTGCCGACATGCTAATGTAGCATGTATAGATGTATACAACGTAACAGCAATGCTGTGTCGTGTAGATGTATAGCAGCCTCTTACGGTGTATAGATGTATACAACGTAACAGCAATGCTGTGTTGTGTAGATGTATAGCAGCCTCTTACGGTGTATAGATGTATATAACGGTGTCTTCCTCTCCTCAGGTGAAGGCGGCGTTCACACGGGCGTACAACCGCGAGGTGCACCTGACGCCCTACTCCCTGCAGGCGGTCAAGAAGGGCCGTCGGGGGGGTGATGGGGGAGCAGGCGAGGGGGAGGTCGCTGGGGAGGAGATGGACTCACAAGCGCCGGCGGAGGAAGAGGAGGAGGAGGAAGAAAACCTACTAGATGGCATGATCAAAGTAAGAGCCCCCTGGAGATGGCCATGTTGTAGTGGCGGGTGGAGACGGCCATGTTGTAGTGGCGGGTGGAGAGGGCCATGTTGTAGTGGCGGGTGGAGAGGGCCATGTTGTAGTGGCGGGTGGAGACGGCCATGTTGTAGTGGCGGGTGGAGAGGGCCATGTTGTAGTGGCAGGTGGAGACGGCCATGTTGTAGTGGCGGGTGGAGAGGGCCATGTTGTAGTGGCGGGTGGAGACGGCCATGTTGTAGTGGCGGGTGGAGACGGCCATGTTGTAGTGGCGGGTGGAGAGGGCCATGTTGTAGTGGCGGGTGGAGAGGGCCATGTTGTAGTGGCGGGTGGAGAGGGCCATGTTGTAGTGGCGGGTGGAGAGGGCCATGTTGTAGTGGCGGGTGGAGACGGCCATGTTGTAGTGGCGGGTGGAGACGGCCATGTTGTAGTGGTGGGTGGAGAGGGCCATGTTGTAGTGGCGGGTGGAGAGGGCCATGTTGTAGTGGTGGGTGGAGACGGCCATGTTGTAGTGGCGGGTGGATCAGCGACATAATTCTTATTTATTGTTTATTGGACTAGGACAATACATAATCAGAATGGCTCATTTTCATCTGCGGTCCCTGGGCAGGTTCATGTTTAAACAAGCTGTTTACGAAGTGCTCATAAAACAAATATATAAGGCGCAAATTTAACTTGTGCAGTACACGAGGAACACATAAAGCTCATCTAAAGAGCAGACATTTCCATCAGCTTGCCTGTGACTAAACTCCCGCCCCTCTCTCCTTCCTCTCTGCAGCAGAAAAAGGCTAAAGCCACCAAGGAGACCAAGAAGGTTAAAGCTGAGGATTCTGGGAAAGGCAAAGGCAGGGCAAAGGGCAAGGCCAAGGCCAAGAAGTGAGTCTAAACCACAGACGATGAAGAAGAGACTTCCTGTTTACACTCCAGTCCTTATTGGCTCTTATCCCGCCTCGTCTATGTAAGCCTTTCATTGGTTCTGAATGAGGCAGGCTGAACGCTTGGTCTTGTTTTCTAACGGTTAGCTGTAGGTGGCCACAGCGTGCATATCATTCACTTCTTCATTGGTTTGTTTCTTTTGAATATCATGTCATACAGAATGTTTCTCTGAAGCACACTCAACAGCTGTGTAACCACATTTACAGACACCTAGTATTTGTAATCTGTAAATAATGTAGTTGAACTGCAACTGTAAAATCCCCAAGCTGTTACTTATTTTTCACTAATTCTACAATGTAGCTCTGTACATGAATACATTAATTTCTTGCAAGCACTTTTTGAGCCAGTTTAACGGACATCCAAACAGTTCTTCTGTACATAAAGTCTTTGTAAAAAACCTACATTGCTTTTTCTGCTTCATTGTCTGAATTCCTACTCTGTTATGGGTGGGTGGAAATCAAACTGGAACAGCTGAGTTTGTTTCACAATAGACTAATAAATATGGTTAATCTGTTACTTTGTGAGCTCATTACATTATCAAGAAAAAGTAATTTGATAAGTCCTACACTTTTCTATCATCGTCCAGCCAGTCAAACTTTTAATGTGAATTTGTGATCAGTGGTTACAGGAGTACCTAATTATTCAAAACAAGATGCAAACCTCTTTATTAAATGATACAAATTATTATTTACATAAGTTATTGCTTTTCCAGAATATACACCATTCTCAGTTCTCTAAATTTAAAAATGTTGGAACACATTTCAATATATATATATATATATATATACACACAAAATCAATCAATATGAAATGTTGAATATATACAGTTGTGTTACATGTTTTTACACGTCACTGCTCCAGTTCTTGAGGTTGTAAGTAACTGGAACAATCTGGAATCTTCTTCACCTGGTTCGTAGTGAGAGGCTCTGAGCACATGGGGCACACACTCTCTGTCTCCAACAACCTGTACACACACACACACACACACACACACGACATTCAAATCCCCCTTCGGTAAGAGACTTGAGAGGAGGGTGGATGCTGGAGATGGTGCTTGATGTATTATTGTGTCACTCACAGAACGAACTGGGAGTAGATGGCAGGGAATTCACAGTGCGGACACACGGCCCAATCCTCTTTGAGCATGTGACGACCCTGGCAAATGAAATCATGAACGAGAAAACAACTCAGTGAACTTTGAGAAGTTGTGAAATGGCATTCAGATAGTATCTTATGGTTAATATAAAATAATGGCACTGAGTTAAATGTTAACCGATGGTTCTGTACGCACAGATACTGAGGTTAAAGATATACACCTAACCAGCACAAAAAAATCCATCCACGTAAGAATCACAATTCTTTTTTTCCCCTTTTGTCTTAGGTTTGCCTTTGTGTGTTTACATTATTGGTCAGTTGATAAGTTGCTAACCCTAACTTTTTCAAATATAAAAACTACATAATCTTATACACACTTTACTCTGCTTTCATGCCATCATTTGCCACACCACCTTTCTTAGCGCACATCGGACTGGAGTAGATCCTGACATCAGTACCCCTATGTACTGAATCAAGAATCGAATCGTGACCCCAAGAATGGAAATCGAATCGTGAGATACCGAAAGATTCACACCCCTACTGCATTAGCACTGCTGGCTTCTCTAAAAGCTAAGCAGGGATAAGCTGGCCCATCTTTGGATAGGGGACCAGACGGTGCTGGAAGAGGCATAAGAGGGCCAGTAGGGGGTGCTCAACCCTTTGGCCTATGTTATGGGACACCCCAGGACGGAGAGGGGGACTCTGTCCTGTGCAAGAGCACCGTCTTTCGGATGAGACTTTAAACCGAGGTCCCGACTCCCTGTGGTCACTAAAGATCCCATGGCACTCGTCGTAGGAGTCCTGGCCCAATTCCCGGCGCAAATCAGGATGCTAGACACTGGTAGTGGATGAGGTGTGCTATTCCCTACACCAGGGGTACTCAAAGTCCGGACTCCGGTCCGGATCCGGACTGAACCACAACTGTCTCCGGACTCTGAGCAAATTATACTTTTCATGTATTATCTGCGAGACATCGCCGCGACGCAACACCCAAATTCTCCGTATGTAAATCTCCGCTTGTCCGACTGCTCCTCTGTCTGTGATAGGACGTCTACTCCAGCGGTCCGCAACCACCGGGCCATGGGGGCCGCGAATAAAAAATACGACGAGCTTAAAATATGGCTTAATTGATTGCGACCGATGACCTGCATGCTCCACCTTGCAAAGAGGGGTTCTCTGCAAAGAATTCCTTGCGGACCTTTAAGATTTGTATTTGAGTACCCCTGCCCTACACTAACTAATGTAAAGCGCTATATAAATGCAATTAAAAATGGTGAGGTAACCGTGGCGATGCAGTAGGGCAGGTTGTTCTTGCAGGAGATGCACAGCAGCTCGTTCTGGGGCAGCTGGGACCCGCAGAAGGGACAGGGGGTCGTCTCCTCCTCCAGCTCTGATGTGTCCGGCCGCCTGGAGGGAGGGAGGGGGACAAGAGCTTTCATCATCACTTCCTGAGATGCATTGGTCACTTGAAACGATCAGCCTGGCTGCTGTTCTGTTTACCTGACCATGGCCTCCAGCTTCTTCCTGTACTTGGGGTCGATCTTGTTGCGGTACTCGGGTCTCATCAGCATGGCGGCGAAGCTGAACGCAGAGTTCTTCAGCCCCGCCCGGTGGCACTCGATCACCGCCGACGTCAGGATGGGAACGATGTCTGGAAGTGTGCGTTACATGTTTACAGTGTTGTCTGCACACATGCTTTGAAAGGGCAATTTTACAACCGCCCAAAAAATGACAGCGATATCGGATGTTGTATTCTTCAGTGTCTCTGCATGCGACGCTGCATCCCGTGCGTGGACTCACGTGCAGGGAACCTGCTGATGTTGTTGCTGACCCGGATGAGCATGCGAGCCCCCTTCAGGTGGTCCCCCCTCTTCACATGGAGCTGCAGAACACACGTCACCAAACCCACGTTAACATGATTATAGAAGGATGATAATAGCAGAATCCGTGTATGGCACTTACACAGCACCATACATGAATACAGTCACGCAGTTAAGGCACACAAGAGAGTGTGAGACATAGGTAGAGCAGCACACCTTGACCAGTATGTAGGAGTGGAGGATCATGAGGTTGGTGACCATCTCGGCTGGGATTTTGATCTTCTGGGTCTGCAGCTCCGTGTACATGCTGAACAGCACGTCGTGAGCATTACGATAGTTCCCTGGAGAGAGGGGAGGACACAGCAGAAACAAAGCTTATGTACAGTCGTTTTACCCTTATTCGTTCAGCAGACGTTTTGGTCCAAAGCCACTGTGTGTGTACCTGCACACTGCTCCTCTCTGGCGATGATAATGGCAGCGCGGGCAGCCTCCTGGTACCTCTGCAGCGCCATGTACATACGGAACAGGTACTTGGCATCCTGGGAACAGGAAATGAGGTCATAGATCGGCCGCTTCCTGTCTCTGTGGCATTGTAACTGTCCTGCTCCGTCTCTGGAGTCAAATATATATTCTGACCTGCGAGGACTATAACTACTTGTGACTTTACCCCTACCCTCAGCACAATTGAGTTTCAGAAAGCACATGTGTAACCAGTAGTGGGCCAAGTACTTCAGTGGCTTCCACCCGAGTTCACCACCATGGGACTCGAACTCGGTTCCTCGCTTCTTCCACCAGCTTTAGCGCCAGCAGCACAGCTCACTGGACTATATGATGGATTGCAGTAGTGCCCTTCTGTTGCTTGTCTGTTTTTTTTTGTTGTTGCAATCATGTCACTATTTATTTTACTAAAAACCATGACATTTTTTTTAAAATGGGTATAAAAGCCACTTAAAATAACCAAGGACTATTCTTGATCCCACACATACACACACACATCTATACTCATTACAGATACATGTGCAAATACATTGCACATGTATTTGCCTTTACCTGTACCAGGTGGGTACATTTAGTGATGCATGAAAAGCCATACTGCTTCCTGCTTCTGCAGCTAGCACCCTGCTAACATAGACCTGCCACCCAATGACACGACAACGTTGATATGCAACAAACACAGATCACCACTGAACCAATGGAAAAAGAACAAATTGAGAGTGTGAATAAATGCTGGTGTCGGCCATTTTCTAACAGTAATTAAACGGCGATCCGACAAATAGCTTTGTGCGACCAGAGAGATAAGGCCTAGTCTTAGATCACTCATCCTGACCGACTGTATAGGAAGGGAGAGATAGAAACTCAACTCTCCAACACATTACCGCTCACTGAGAGACGCTACAAAAGCACCACGCTTCAGATGAAGGGAAATAAACAGAAGAAAAGACAAAAGAGGCCGAAAAGCAAGATTAGCTGAAGTACGAAAAAAATAATAGAGGTTGAGCATATACAGAGTTGTTGGGACAATGTCGAGCGTGGTTCATGTTTACCTTGGGCATGCCGTCGCTCTCCCCCATCAGGTAATCTATCAGCTGATTGGTCAGAGACAGGTCCTTGGCCTGGCCCACCTGGAACACACGCACACTTAAAGTAAAACCTCACACATACTCACTGGTGTTTCTCAGAGGCAGACGGACTGACAGCCACCCGCTTACCGTCTCGATAGCCATCTCTACAGCCAGACTATCATCAGTGTTGGGACACTTGAGGAAATGCTTGAGAGCCTGGGGCAGAGGGAGGGACCGGGAGTGAGGTTTAGACAGACGAATGGATGGATGAATGGATGAATGAATGAATGGGACAGTTGGTGAATGAGTGAGGAGAGGTCCTACTCTGCTGCACTGGCCACACTTGAGGAAGAACCGGCCCGCCTCCAGATGCTTCTTCTCGCCCTCGAAGTAGAGAGCAATGCTCTGGTAGTCCTCCTGGGTGGCGTCCGGGCCTGCACGTCGCCATGGAAACACACACACACACACAAATACCGTTTTATGCACCATTAAAAATACACCCATCGATATTGCACATGCACATTCACACGCACACCGCACACGCACACACTGACCGATGATGTCGGCGTAGACCTCCATCTGGCCGTGCTGCTGTGCCAGCTGGAAGGCTTCATCGTTACACTGAGACAACACCAGGAACTGGATGGCTGAGCCATAGTCACTGAGCCTCAGGAAGAACCTGGAACACACACACACACACACACCAATAACATTCATTCAGAAATGTGCCTTACTCCCCACACCACCAGGCTGCCAGGTACAGATCACATGGATAGCCGGTGAAGCTTTTTCAGTTTTGCTATGTATTCTGTGCCACATCCCTCAAGTCAGTCAAAATAAATAAATAACATTTTTAACTCGGTTAAAAAAAATCCTGTCAAATTGTGAGTAGTTTTTTTTTTCACGTTAGCACAGTTCTATTTTTAGTCGTCTATGTGAGCAACATGAGCTTAATGTAAAGCCATGATTGTGTGTGTGTGTGTGTGTGTGTGTATACACTGGATCACTGATGCGGGTCTAACCTGGCGACCATCTTTGCTCCGTCTATGCTCTGCGTTTCCCTGACGATGCGGACCGCCTCCTCTGGGTTGTTGAGGTGGTCCAGTAGCACCCTGATCATGCTGTCCCAGTCCTTAGCGTTCTCATAGGCCAGCGCTGCCTCCTTGTACCTGTCACACACACACACACACACACACACACACCTCAGTAT